>NSMO01000044.1:6303-49979 GCA_002588565.1 Coelastrella sp. UTEX B 3026
GGGGGGGGGGGGGGGGGGGGGGGGGGGGGGGGGGGGGGGGGGGGGGGGGGGGGGGGGGGGGGGGGGGGGGGGGGGCATGTATGTGGTCAGCAGATGTGTGTGTGGTGTGTGTGTGTGGGGGGGTGCGGGAGACAAAGTCAATTACAAGTTTCTGTGTTTTTGCAACAATGTGGTGCACATGTTGCTGGTTGCCTCATGGCCGTGTGGCAAACAAGCACTGAGTGAACTGGGTTGGCTCCTAATTTTTTGTGTGTGCAGGTGGAGGTTGCTTCAGCCCCAATATACACATCTTTTACTGAAGCATAAATGTTGTACGCCACACATCTTGATAGATGTAAACTTCTTTGCCTTGCTGCAAAACTCACTGCCAATGCCGCTGCTGCTGCTCCTGCTGCTGCTTGGTTCTAAGCTGGAAAATAAGTACAAAGAGGCGGTTCCCATTTTGGTGTGTGCAGGTGGTGGTTGCTGCCTCCCCAGTATACACATCTTATACTGGATGTTGAAAGATGAGGATGTGTGATACTCATGATAAATAAGAGCTTATTTGCGTGGCTGAATTTGTCATCAACAAGCAGTCAGCTGTCAGTGCTGCTGCAGCTGCTGCTTGGTTCTGAGCTGAACTGTGTTGGTTCCTGTTTTGGTGTGCGCAGGTGGTGGTTGCTGCCTCCCCAGTACACACATCTCTTACTGGATCAGTATGGCGAGACATGCACAGACTTCTTTGGCAAACAAGAGGAGCCGGCCCAGCAGCAGCGGCAGCGGCAGTGGCAGCAGCACTTGATAGAAGTTGAACAGGTACATCTTGGGAAATAAGTGCCAGATCTTTGACTGATCTGTCTGAATTCCATGAAGCATGTGTGAGGCTGAGGATATGCGTGTGAGATCGTTATTTTAGTCGCTGAGTAGATCTCAAAGTAACTAGGCAATGACTTATAGCACATACATGAGAGAGTGGTGTGTGGTGTGTCAGCCTGCGTGCTTGCAAGTAGATGCGGTTGTAATTTGGATGTGGTTCATCCATCCTCTGGTTCACCCATATCTCTGCTAGCTGTCATTGCTGCTGCTGCCACCAGAATGTATGTGGCAATGCTGAGACACTCTGTTGGTTGTTCTGGTGCCAAGATTGAACCATTGTTGATCTGCTACACCAAAACAGGGTGGCCAGTGTAACTGCTAAGGACTGCTGCTGCTGCTGCTGCTGTTGTCAGCTGGTCTATCCTCACTAACAATTGAACAACGTACTACAACTACCACTCCTGCTCCCACTCCTGCTCCCACTCCTGCTCCCACTCCTGCTGCCACTGCTGCTGCTGCTGCAGGGTGTTGGGGAAGTGCTGTTTGTCCCCTCTGGTTGGCACCACATGGTTAGTAATCAGATTGACACAATATCAATCAATCACAACTGGAATAACTGTTATAACATACATTGGAGCTGGGCGCTACTGAAGCACGAACACAAGCTGGCAACGCAACAACTGGAAGATTGCAGGTCAGCACGGCTTGGGTGTTTGACGTGATCTTTTCTATTGTGTCTATCAGACTTTTTGATGTTGCGAAATCAGTGTGCTCCATCATGCGTGGTGGCGCCAGTGATCTGTACACATGATGCACGAATGTTTGCAAGACTATTCATGCAAAATGTCTACAGTCGGCTGTGGCAGTGTGCTTTTCAGTGCCAGAAAGGATATAATTTGTCGAAGATGTGTCTATCCACACTTGGTTCTAGTTGCAGGCCTCGTTATTGGTACAAGACAAATGCATGTGATGTGCAAATCCGGGGCATTGAGTGTGCAAGGTCTCACATGACAATTTCGGGTGGCAGAATAGTCTAGCCCTGCATGGCACAACAGCTCTTGCCAGCGCATCTATCCTGTTTGCATTGGCTCAGACATTTTAAAGAGCGCCGGAAGTAGGGAGCGCACATCAGCGGCGACGGTGCTGTGCGTCAGTGTTTTACAACATACATGGGCAGCTGCATAGCAGCTCATCCTGCTGTTATATCAGATTATCAAAGGGTCTTCTTTGCTACATGTGTTGTGGGGTTGTGTAATGCTGTAGGGAGACAGCAACAGCAGCTGAGTTTGAGGGTTTAGTGCAGAATATGCTTGCAGCAAATTCAGGGTTCAACTTTGAGCAGTTTGCAGGATTCCTTATCACCATCATCAACAGGCGGCTATGTGCTGTAGAACAGCAACAGTGGCGGCAAGCACAGCAGCAGGATCAGCAAGCACAGCAGCAGCAGCAAGCTTTACACCCCCAGCGAATACAGCAGTCAGAGGTCAGACACCATGCTGTTGCTGCTGCTCAGCAAGGTCAGCAGCAGCAGACTGGGCGTGAACACAGCATACGGCCAACTTGTAACCCATATCATGAGGAAAGTCAGTTTTGCAGAGTCGGCAGTGACAGCAGCAACGAACTCGGTGATGAGCGATCGCAAGTGCAGCTGCTGCACTGTTTGTTGTCCATCAGCAGAGCAGCGGGTGTACTGCAGCAAGTTCAGGAGACGTACATCGCAGCTGCGCGGTACAATGACGCGTGGCTGAAACGGCGTGGAAAGTCTGGCTTAACGGCGGCCAGACAAGCAGCAAGCGACAGTACTGGGGCACAGCTCTGGGAGATACAGCAGGCAAGACAGGAAGGGTTAGGGAGCCGGTGCAGTGAACTGCCGCTGCCGGCGTGGGTGCAAAACGCTGCGGATGTTGTAAGATATGCCCTTGATGCTGTGCAAAGGCTGAAGACCTGAAGTCTGGCGGAGAAATGGAGTTGGCGCGCAACACACGGAGGCCATACCTGCAAGGTAGCTTACGTGTCACAAAAGGTATTTTACATAGCATTGTCGGTGTTTGAAATGATTCACGTGGCTTTTCTTGCGCTCTGAGGTATCCCTTGTCGAGTTCGGGCGAATGGGCACCAAAAGTAGCCCGATCCGAGGGCAGTGCGATCGACAGGGAACGTCCCAGCAGCTGCTGACGGTTGCACTTTTGTGCTTCTGGTACGGTTAGTACTGCTTTTGCTGCAAACGCATGCATGGAACCTTGCATGCTCTTTGCCAACCCGTACTCCGCGATGCATCGTAAATATGTCGTCTTGACCGCAGCTGTACCACGTTTGAACATCAGATGACATGCCCGTAACCCGATGAACCTATCATGCCACATCGCAGCGTCCCAGGAGCATAACAAATGGCGGACATATCATCGCCGATGTACGCTAGTACTGCTGGCAACCGTTGTTACGTCGATTCTCATGACCAAGGTACTGCTCCATCTTCTCCGCTGTCATGCTGCTCTCGGTTGCATCTGCTCACACCCGCTCGCCGTCATAACAAGTACAGCTGTACTGCTGTGACGCTTACGAGATTACGCACCCCCCTGTGCAGGGTGTAGAAGCAGTCACATGCAACAAATTCTCAACAGCAGGCAGCACCGGGTATCCCCGTGATGATTCTGATATGCTGACGCGTCTGAGACAATGCTGGTTACAAAGTAAGCGGTTTATTAGTGAGTGCATGTCAGTAATCAACACCTACGGCATGTGTTCCTGGGGCCAAGGCTCACCCCAGACATGCAGCCCTCAGCTGGCGAAACTGTCGCAAATCTGAGTCTGCATGTTACCACCATTGGTTTGCCCCACTGCATGTTCAAATCAGCTGTGGAGCAGCCATTCAGACCAACATTATATGGCATCTGCCAGCCAGAACCTGTTTCTACTGGCAACTGCCTGAGCATATGTTGCATGAACCAGGTGGCCGGCCAGCTTGGAGGGGGGGGGGGGCTCAAGCAAGCCTTTTGGACGTGGTAGTCTTTGATGCATTGGGATCGCTCATCTCATGAGTATGGGATAATCTATACAACATCTCTCAATTGGCGGCTGCCACAGATTGCCATGTATCAATCTGCCCATGCCTGTATATGCACTCATAACTCGCCCCGCTGTTGTGACACTTCAGCAATGTTGCTTCAGCCAGACTCGACATCATCATTATCATTGTGTTAGCGTCTTCAGCGACAATACATCACACAGGCAAAGCCAATAAAGCGCCTTCTGATACCAGCCCTACTACAATCACAAAGCATGTTAGCCCAATCAACTTCTTGCAACACACCACGTCACATTGACCAGCTGGTAATGCAAGTGCGCCTGTCATCTGTTCCTTTACACACATGATGTACTGTATTTAATTGTTGCTCTAAGGTTCCTCTCACTGCTGCTGCTGCTGCTGCTGTTGTTGTAGATGTATGTGGTGGTGTCGGTGTGAGCTATTCTGGTTGGAATCTCTCAACTGATTGTGGCAGATTTGACACAGGTGTGTGCGGGAGCAGCAGAGCAGCAACATATGATTTTGGACCCCAACATGTGACCCAACAGCACTGGCAAAATGTTTAGGGTTCAGGTTTAGGGTAGGGTAAACTCGAACATATATCCACTGCAAACTCTCTCTGTTAACAAAATATCTCTAAAGAAATCTAGAGCTTGAGGTGTGATCTAGACCTTAGACCCTAAATGCGCCCAAACCCTCAACCATAGTAACGCACCAGCTAGAGCTCAAACGATGGTGCGCGTGAGTAGCGGTTGGTTTAGTATCTATTTGCAGCAGCATGCTCAAGCCTATCAGCGGCAGCCGCATGTCAGGGTGCAGCATCATCAGCAGCAGTGCGTTGAAGCCCAGGCGGTACTGGCAGCAGCAGCAGCAGCACATCCTGGGCAGAGCCTTGGCAGCAGCACCAGCAGCAGCAGTGTGCAGCCGTGCAATACGTTTCTGGCATCAGCATGCCTGGGCCACAGCACTGGCAGCACTGGCAGCAGCAAACCAGCAGCAGCAGCAGCATGTTCAGAATACAGGCTCGGCAGCAGCAGCAGCAGCAGCAGTGATTCAGCCCAGCCGCAGCAACACCAGTTATAGCGTTGAAGACTCGCTCGTATCAGCAGCAGCAGTGGCGGCGGCACAGCCTCGGCAGCAGCAGCAGCAGCATCCTGAAGTCCCAGCTGCTGCACCAAAACTCAAATAACAGGTGTGTGAGATCAGCAGCAGCATCAGCGGCTGGCTGAAGGCCACCACCACCACGGCCAGCAGCAGCAGCAGCCTCTGTATGCTCCAGCAGCAGCAGCAGGCACAGCAGCTGTGTTGATATTGACGTGTACATCAGAAGCATCACCGGTGCAGCAGCAGCAGCGGTGGCAGCAGCAGCAAATGCTAGAACAGCGGCAGGGTCGCTTGCACTGGACATCTGTTTCATGATCAGCAGGTATTCAGTTTCTCCTTCGACTGATACCAGCAGGCACCAAGCAGCATTCTGGAATCTGCTGAATAATAAACACCTAGGCAGCCAGAATGTGTTGAGTGTCAGTAGAGCAGCGGCAGCTTGTGGCACTAGCAGCAGCAGCAACAACAGCAGCAGCAGCAGCAGCAGCCATGCCTCAATCACACTTGTTATGCCGTTAGCAACACAGCACCGTCAAACAGCAGCAGCAGCAGTGTGGTTGTGCTTGCAGCACTACGGGTTGGAGACTGCTGAGACTGAAAGGAACTGGTTGTATATCCTGCAAATAGCCGGTGTACTCATCCCACGCAGGTTGCTGGGTCGGTGCACAGCTTGCCTGTTGTGTCCGGCTTTGGCTGGGCACACGCAGTGCAAACAAGCTGGTTGTTTGTTGGATGTTCTGCACATAGCCGGTATACTCAAGATTGCTGAAAGTACCGCCAATAGTTTGTCAAGCAAATTTCATGCAACAAGCATCATCACATCACAGCAGACGATTGTTATCAGATTACGAACCAGCAGGTCCGGCAGCAGCAGTGCACTGAGTTGCTAGCCACCACCACCAGCAGCAGCAGCAGCACGCTGGCACACTCTTTGACATCTTGACATGGGCTTGTGTTGAGATGTTGTGGCAGCTGGTTTGTAGCGGGCCGGCAGCAGCAGCTTGGTGGCAGCAGCACCTGCTAGGCAACACAGCAGCAGCATTCATAACAGCAGCGGCAGCAGCAGCACTCTTGCAGTAGCAATTGCTAGGCGCATGATTTACCATGGCGATAGTACCCCATCCCCCAGCCCCCACCCCCGAGCATGTTGCAAGAGCGGGGAGGCCCTGCCAATTGCTTAGAGTGGTTCATGGCAGCAGCACAACCGTGGCAGCGGCACAACAGCAGCAGCAGCAGCAGCGACAGCCCCATCATCATCAGCGAGTGTGCAGACTGGTATTATTGATTGTAGCATCAATAATGCTGTCTTATGTCCTGTGGCAATGTCAACATTGCAGTGTATGACACAGCATGTCAACAGCCACTACTGCTGCTGCCCGTGTGTTATATACAGGTTGTGAACATGACACACTGCCGGCCGACTGCAGCGACTTCCTGCATTGGACAGCAGCCATCTCTATCATACGGCTGTGTTGCTCAGACAACTCCACACACACAAATCAGTGCAAATCAATGCAAAAACCACCAGCCACTAACCACTGCTGCTGCTGCTGCCATTTGTAATGGCTACAGGTTGTGAGGCCCTGCCAGCTCAGTACAGTGACTGCCTTCACTGGATCACAAACACCACAAATGACCCACAGCCATGTCCGCCATTGCTGTGCTGCACGGACAACTCCACTGAAGCACAGCAGCAGCAAGCGGAGTGTGACAATCAGGGGCAGTACTGTGAGGAGAGTAATCCGGGACAGCTGGGCTGCAGAGCTACAGACTGCCCGCAAGGTAGTTACTATGTTATTTTTGTTACTCGTGTTAGTTGTAACATAACAAAAGTTACAATTTGGAGGCGTAATGTAACACATATTGCCAGTTGATATTCTGGGTTCATGATAAGTGGGTGCAGCAACTCACCAGTGCAGTGTGGCAAATCAAATAATACCGGTATGCTGATACTTCGTGCTGTTTCCTGTTTCTGTACTTGTCTCAACCTCAAGCAATGTTGTTGTTGTGCATGTATTGCGGTTTTGCGCTACTATCATTTAGCGAATGCTCAGCGGTTACTTCGGCATAATGCGCACTTCCAGACATTTGAGATCATCCATATTGTGCCAGCAGACAATTAGCTGGCACTGAACGTAGCAACCTGTATGAATCATGTGGCAGGAGCACAAAGTGTGCTTTGGAAGCAGCGTCAATGTCAATCAGAACGGGTTTCAAACATGTTGCTTGCAGGACTCCAATGTTGCTGCATGTTGTATACACTTGCTGTGTGTGATTTATGCCGCAGGTCAAATGAAGGATGCTACTAGTGGTGCATGTGTTGAGATACCCGATGTGTTACCCCCAGCAGTAGTGCTGCCATCACCCCCACCTGCGACACCACCACCATCACCCAGTCCATCACCAACAATACCCCCTCCGGTGAGTCAATGTGTACCGTTCAGAACACCTTCACGTTTAGTGGTTTTCATTCTGTGAGACTGTAGCTGTTGGGCAATGCAAGCACAGTGTATTACTACGTGTACAAGGAGCCTCAAGGCCGGAGCGGCAGGCGCTACAATGCGAGCTAGAAGCCGTGCTGCAACTGCAATGCAAAGATCATCACAATGCAAGGATATAGCTCACAATGCCATGAACACTAGTGTTACTGTCACCACCACCTCTTATACCACCACCATTCACACCAACACGTGCTCCTGTGCTGCTATGAGCTTGTCTGGCCTGAGAGATTCAAGTCCGTTGCTTCAACACTGCTGTGACTGCTGTAGTACAGTCTGCTGCAATGCAACCCAGAGAGTCACCAAAGTCTCTCACTAAACAAGGAAGCCAGCCACAGCCTACTAGGCTGGCCAAAAAAGGGATAATCTTTTGCCAGCCACCATCATGCGTTTGGAGCACTTGGTGGTAGCTATCATTATACACATGCTTGATTCACACTGCCTTCGTTGCTGCTGCTGCTGCTGCTGCTGTTATCTCCTCCCGCAGACACCCTTGCCACCCTCACCCACCCCACTCCCAGCCCCGCCCACCCCCCTACCCCCTAAAGCACCAACAATCCTCGTCACAGAACACCCGCCGTTGCCGCCGGAGCCACCCACACCCCCGGCGAGCCCCCCGCCATCCTCACCGCCACCACCCTCCCCGCCGCCGCCGGACACTCCCATGATCATCATCATCGATACGACGAGTCCACCATCGCCGCCACCCTCGCAGCCACCCTCAAGTCCGGCACCGGACGCTGTGCAAGGAAACCCCTCGCCGCCGCCAGCTGGCACTGTCCAACAAAGTCCGTGGCCGCCAGCTGTGCAAGCTGCGAGTCCGTCACCAACACAAACGAGCACGGGAGGAAGTCCGACACCAAGCAGCACGCCGGTCTATCCACCGCCACCGCCAAGTCCACCGCCACCACCTGATAACTATCTAGGTATGTAGTATACTCACAAGTATTGTTTGAACCTGAATTTTGCACTATTTTGAGCTCAACTATGCATGTGTGTGGCTGGTGGTTGTAGGAGCTGCTGGTTGCCTGTTTGAGTGCTGTTTTGCTCGTTGATGAGAGATGTTGACTAATTCCCTGCATACATGCGTAAAGATTGCTAGCTGTCTTCAGATGCAGATGCGGGTGTTTGCTACTGTTTCATCCAACACAGAAGCCCTTGTCACAACCCTTGGAACACAGCTACCAGCGCACCCAACTGTGAAGCATAGCAGGTGTGCTGCTGCTGTGCTGCCACTGCTGCAGGCACCCAGGTTTCCGTGACCATGACCTTCCCCATGGACTACAGCACGGTATCTTCCAACACTGAAGCATTCGTCACAGACCTTGAAACAGAGCTCTCGATAGCAGCAGAGCTGCCAAAGAATAACATAAAAGTAACATCTGTCACTTCTGGGAGCGTCATTGTCACATGCGACATGTTATTTCCAGCGGCTACACATACCAATGCGGATGCGGCAGCATTTGCAATGAATGCGGAGCTGCTGCCGGCAATGTTGACGAGTTATACCTTCAAGTCCAAATGGTCGATCGTTTCTAGCTGCACAACCACTCTTAGGGTCATAAACTCAGGTGATCAGTCTTTCAAACATCGTTTAACCAGTTCAGGGCTACAGGGTTACAGGTCTGCCTTAGCTGATACAATATTGGTGGCGATCTTGTGCTTCAAGCAAGTTGTGCTCTTGTGAACAGCGTATTGCACCCAGTTAATCATTGGTCGGTGTGTGTAGGGTTGCTTGTTTTTTTGTATATGTCTACAGTCGTTTTACCAGCGTCCATGCGTACCATGCCTTCAGTAGGATTACACACACACACTGTACTCATGATGTTGCTGCAATAAGCCCCATATCATGCTGCCTCCAAGAGGTCGTAAGCTTCTTGCAGTGCCCATGTATTGGATAGCTTGAACCGTCTGGAAGACTTATGGCAGGAAGGCTTTGTGAAATATAGGCGATGAGCAGATCATATGCATGCACACTCTGACCACTTGATGCTTCACAAAACCTGATAACCTTCCATGATACAACATCGTATAACATCGTGCCGCACAACACAAAGCCATACAGTACAGAAGCTTAAGCATAACAGTCATACAATAACATGAGAGCGTGGCCCAGCCCCGGGGCATTAGCTTGTCTTGTAGCTGTTGTTCACAACTGGCAATTCAGTGCATAATCATCTGGCTGGCTAACAGATCTGTTCAATGTTGTGCAGGCACACCATTACCAAGTCACACCTCCCCACCACCACCAAGCCAACCAGGCCCTGCCCGGCTATCATCAGCTTCAGCAGGAGTTGTAGCAGTCCTGGTCATTCTATTGGTGCCTGCTGCAGTTGTTGGCGGTATGTATTTGTGGTGGAGACGACGAGCCAAATTGGGGCTTGAAAATGCAACGTTTCGGCAGTGGCTGGGAGGGTTCCGGGAGTATACGCCTTGGACGGTGCTGCAAAGGAAGTACCTTTTGAGAGTGAGTGACTTCAAGCGACTGGGTTCCACTTGTTGTGTGTGTTAGCACGGCTAACTGCACACTATGGCAAGTGCTGTTGGCATGTGGTCAGCACAGATGGATGGAACAGGTGGTAGGGCTGAATGCACGCATGTGTAGCCAGCTGCTACTGAGAGTTCGTCAAAGCAAAGTAGTCTCGACACGTGTGTGGTGTACGGCTGTGTTTTGCGATCAGGAACACGTGCTGTGCACTTCGGGAGACGAATGGCCTCCTAGCTCGACTTACTCAGCTTTTGACGTGAGGGATAACTTGTGCTTGTATCGCCGCTGGTCGCAGGATGAGGAGTTACGTCTTCAAGACGAGATGATGCACAGTGAACCGCTCGGCAAGATGCCCCGACTCGTGCACGGCTCGCTGGCGGGTGTGCGCGAGTCCCTTTCCGGTGCCCGACCGAGCTTCTCCTCGTTCGGCGGCATGCGGGGGTCACTATCGGGGCAGAAACCGCCGACAGCCAAGAGCCGAAAAGTCAGCAGATCCGATCCTGGGGAATCAGGCCGCGGCAGTTCAAAATCGCCATCTCCGTCGCGATCGCCGGGCAAAGCCGCGACGCAAACGAGCCTCGGCGGGCCTCGGCAGCAACCGCAAGGGCCGCGTCGGCGGCAGCCCAGCGACAAGCAGGAGTCCGAAACCGGGTTGGGGCTCGAGGATTGGCAGCAGCTGCAATCCGTGCATGTTCGGAGTCCGTCACCACCAACGCACGGGTTGCCTGGCAGGCAAAGCCGCGGTCGCAGTAGGGGCCGGAGTGCAGGGTACGACAACACAGAAGCAGCACAAATTGGAGAAGAGTTGTTTGTTGAGAGTGGCGCTCCTAGCAGCAGATCGTATCGGGCTGCAGGTGCTAGCTGGCAGCAGCAGCAGCATATACGGCAGCAAGGCCGGGAAAGTGCGAGGTCTATACCAGATCTAGAGGAGGAACAGCACTACCAGCAGCAGCAGCAGCAGCCGGCACAGCAGCAGCAGTACCCTGAGCACAGGCAGCAAAGACGGCAGCTGGGTCCCAGCCCACATAGATCCCGGTCAGCTGATGGGCAGCAGCAGCAGCAGAACTACACTGGTCCCCAATGGATGAGCTGGTTAGCACAACCTCAGCAGCAGCAGCAGCAGCAGCAACAGTCCCAGAGTGGGATAGGCAGGTATAGGCAGCAGGGCCCACCGGCGTCATCATCAGCAGCAACGAGCCCGGGCAGCAGCAGACGACACCGAGACCCCTGGGATGAAGCGTGGTGGCCCGAAGAGCAGCAGTAGCAGATGCAACATGCCGCAAATTTCCTATGTAACAGTTTCTGAGCCATGCAACAAATCAGATGCGCTGGCAAATCCTGTGGCAATAGCTATGTAAAAGTGAGTGAGCCAATGCAGCAAGATAGATAGCTATGTAACAGGCAGCTACAGCCACCGTTTCAGCGGCCGTTGGCCCTCATCGCCACAATTTCAAGCCAACGGCGCCAACTCGTTCAGTAAACAATGAGAATGCAGTGGCAACTTACTTGGAGCAACGAACGGTCATGTGAGCCACACCGGGTTCCTGCAAACGAGCGGGCCGCCCAATGTGAGCCACTGGCGACGGTCGCGCGAGCGAAACCTGGGGGCGGTGCCTCATACGGGTTCAGGCTGTTGTCCTTCTTATAGAAGGCTTCGAGCAGGTTGACGATACACTTCTGCAACTACCTGTAACTCTGCCGAATTTTTACAAAGAGAACGCCAGGCCAGGCCGCTGTCGCAGTAGTTACACTGCCGACGGTCTCTTCGCTCAGCGGCAACCCCGGTTCACAGGTCTCTTCGCTCAGCGGTAACCCCGGCACACAGCTGGCGCCAGCGCTGGTAGCCATGCGCGGCAGTGCCTGCTAGATGTATCACGCAGTTCCGAACTCCTAGTACCAAAATATAACCCCAATATAACTCACGAAGTTGGCAGTGATTACCTTACAACTTTAGACAGGCTGTAACACAGAATGGTACCGTTCTGGAGAGTCAACAGTGCGAACTCGCTGCACACATTCTTCGGTGTACAGTAGGACATAGCCCCCACACACAGCAGTCCCTGAAACCCCAATGTTGCTGGACCTCTCCAAACGAATGAAAGTTATGTTGATAACAGCCTACTTAGTACTCAACACCCGCTATCGGACTCTGCTAAGCACACGTGTGAGAGCTTTCTTCATGGCATCCTTGCTGAGCTGAGTGTCAACCAGCAGTTCCTGAAGCACCTTGCCAACACGAGCCACCAGTGCAAACCCATTCTCGTGACTCTGCTTTGTCAAATACAGCTCCACATCCTGTGCAACAGCGGCACCAGCAGCAACAGGCAGTAGACTTTTAGGACCCTGTCAAGGTATTGTTCAGCTGCTGCAGCAGCAGCAGCATGTAGATGGTCTCAACCAGTTGGAGCGCTGTCACAGCGTCCTAGTAGGACAATGATCAAATAGTGCGTGCATGATCACACTCTAGCGGTCAGGCAGCATTGCGGCAGGTTGAGGAGAAGCAGTAAACACTTCATTTGCAACCAGCTGGACGCGCAGATGCAGACCTGGAAAGGCAAATGTAGCTGGCACAGTTTTGAGGAGTGGCAGTGACACTGCACTTTGCAATAGACCGAAACCACACAGTCCAAGGTTGAAACAACCAGCGATGGATTCAACCGGCTTGCGCTAGATGCAACCAGGCTGACACTTGATCAAAGTTGATGCAGACTGCCGTTGCTATGACCTTATCAGTTGTTTTGACGCAAGAAACACTTTCAAGGCAGCGGGCCCCGGGAAGCAGCTGAACTCCACACGAACTCGCCTGTGCAAATGTATGCGCTTCTTCTGCTTGCCGCCCCAAAGTAACACTGTTGATACCAGCTGTCATCTCCAGCACTTGAATGATCTGTTCAACTTCTGCTGGTGCCTGCACAGTTTCCTTCCAATGGATAGAGTCCATGGTTGTTTGTAGGGGATCTTGCTGCATTTGACGCAGAGATAGTCCCACACGACAACGGGGGACATCCACAGACACAACCTTCAAGTCCAGCTCCTGACCTGCAGGCACATGTGACAGAACAACAACTCTGTACATGGCGATATATACCAAGCAAACAAGTGTGAAGTGGCGCTGAGCGCGCGCGGCAATCCTGCTTAGACGTTATGAGTGAAAGACACATAGTAAAATGCAAATTAAATAAGGCAAGCAGTACTGTCTGGAACTGCCGAGCCACACTCAGGTGAGTGCTGAACATTTTCACAGTAATTCAACGTACATACCTGCTTGGATCACATCTTCTACATGCATAACAAGATCCCAGGACAACTCCGACTTGTGTAGCAACCCCTGGACGCCTGTTGGCTTCCCCTTGTGGAGGATATTGACAAACCCTCCGTAATCTTGAACCCTGAGAATCTGGCCCTTGACTACTTGGCCGGGTTTGAATCGCTGCACAGCTTCTGTGAGCTGTGCTTGGCGCTCTGAAAGCACGAGCTCCTTTCGGGCGCCTTCCTTGTCAACCTGAATGAACGTCAGAACAAGCACACAGTTCAGCATACATGGCCATGCTACTTCACATATGGCTTATTGATTCACGAGTATTAGGCCCGTCTGGGAATCTTTCTTTTGGGGGTGCAGTCACTGCAGTTGTGCTGGGAGGGGTGTTTGTGCTTCTAGCAACCAGAACTGGCTGCAGCAAGTAATGCTGAGTGGTTTGCAGAAGAAGCTGGGGATATTGAATGGAATGAACCACTTGGTACTGCTACTAGTGATGCTGAGTTGATCCTGCAGCACTTCTATCCCTCCTTCATCCCCTGCTGCTGCCACTGCTGTGATGGCGGTGCGCAAAAGAAACAAGGCAGCTGTACAGGCTGTGGAACACTTCCGGTCAACAAGATACCCTAAACCTTGATGCCCACAACCCAAGGATCACTTCCATCAACATGAGCAGCTGCTGCTGCCACTGCCACTGCTGCTGGCATCAAGCTGATCAGGCAGCACAACCTGAGCTGCTCAACCTGCAACTATCAGCAGTGCAGTGACCACACTGAATCTGACAGTGCTGCAGTAATAAAGTGCCAACCAAGCACTTTCTTTTTCATCACCTGCACAATGCGAGCTTTGACTTTCTGCCCCACTAGGTACCCTAGATCGCCCTTGTGACCTGCCCTCAAGCGCTCAGGAACAATCTTCGTGTATGGCATGAACCCTACAACACAACACGATCAAGACAATCATCTTGGTTTATCACGACCAGGTTATGACACATGCCTACAATGCGCTTTGTAGTATGTAATCCTGTGTACTTCGTTGGCTTATGCCTTATCACACATCTCTAGACACACAAACCAGTGGGGGGGGGAGGGGCCGGACGATGGGAAAAGCAGCAGGCAGTCTATCTTTGGACTGTATAAGGTGCCTGATAGACAGTCGACAGTATAAGGTGCCTAATAGACAGTCAACAGTGTTATTCAACAATGAAGCTGGTAACAATTTACAGTTGAGTTGCCTGAGCATGGTGATGAACACACGGGCAGTCATCAACTAGCTGCTGCAGTTCTCAGGTATGGCACTCGTGACACTCGTTGCCAACAAACACGTATCCCTGCAAACCAACAGCGCTGGTTGATGAGAGTAGCGGCTACATTGGCAGCTACACGCCATCTACCAAGTGGAATCGCCAGCTGCTAATACCAGCGGCTGCTGTAGGGGGCACATGACAGGCCTGCCAGGTCACTGACAAGTGCCACTGCAGGAACATTCGCCTTGAAGCCCCAGTCAGATGCCTGACTCCGAAGCCTCTACGAGATGATGGTAAACGATTGATGAGAAGAAAGTTAATCCGTAAGCTGACCTTTCAACTCTCCAATATCGACGAGTACACCGCCCCTGTTGAACCCGACAATGGTTCCTTCTGCTACTGTGCCACGCAGCATCATGTCCTGAGCTTGCTCCCATGGATCCGCTATCTGCGAAACAAAACGCAAACAGAAGCCACAAACGCGACAAGCGGAGCGCCGAAGGCCTTAAAGAGAGTGGCTGAGTGGTGGAGGTTGGGTGCCGTCTGCTGAATTCTACGTATGCTGTCCTGCACAGGACGGGACATATGCTGTCTGGCAGAAAGGGGGGGGGGGGGGGTACATGTGCAAGGTCTATAGGCCACGAAAGCAATGCGGTAGGATATCTGGGAGTTGCACGATTCACAGCTGTATGTAGTTGCTGCATGTGCCAGAGGTCATCTGCGACTGCTGCAGCCACAGACATGCAACCGATGCACGTAGGTGGTGCTACACACCTGAGACGATGGGAATGCTGACTGCTTGGTGGCTAGGGACACTATCTGTCGCGGCCTGTGCAGCAAAGGGTTGCGTTTGAGGCAATGCGCCGGAGGACTTGGAGGGACAGCTGAGCAGAGCTGTTGTCACCTCACAAAGCTGTGCCTGTTGCCTGAACCAAGCCTAGATGGCCCGTGCATCCGCTGCAGCTGCATGATGGTTGATAATGGCAATACGACACTCGTCGCAACAAGATGCTGATTTGCAGGGCTCTCTGCTGCGAGTTACGATGGGGATGGTGCTGTTTGCAGCCTGCTATTTCTTCAGACCCACAGCGGAGTTCGTGCCCACCACTATTACTACAAGGGAGGTATGCAAGGCGGTTACAGGGATTGCTGCGGTGATCGCCTCAAGGCTGTTCCTGCGGAAATGACAGGACGCAGCGGTGTGACCTGCATGGATGGGCAAGTTGCGGTTCCGACGTGACACTTGACACTTATTGGCCTGGGCGCTGCTGTGTTTATGCTGGTGCTATTGCGGAGGACGCTAGCAAGCACTCAAATATTGGACACCGAACGTGAAGAGAGTCTGGACACAACGAGCAGTGACTTCCTGTCAGAAGCAACACAGAGGCCTGCGTATTTGGTTTGAATAGCTCACAAGCATGACAGCAAACCCAGCACTAGTCCAGACGTTCCAAGGGGAGCTAATACCAGCACCGTTTGCCAACGAACTATTTGTGCTCAGACGCCCCAAAGTGGGCTTCGAGCTGGACGGGGTACAGACACGCAATGGAAAGTAAGTCACTGGGCCGTATGCAGCCCTGCAAGCGTCGCTAGCAGTACTGAGCCACTCATGCATGACACCTGCTGCTGCTTTCTGTACTGCAGGTGGTCAGCAACTGGGGCCCTGTATCTATCAAACATCCGCTTAGTGTTCGTAGCAGACAAGGCAGACCCGTCTGGCCTCGCTGGCTTTGACATGCCGCTTGTATACATCTGCAAAGAGAAGCTCAATCAACCCATCTTCGGCTGCAACAACTTAGCAGGTGCGCATTCTGTGTTCTTAGCAGGTACATCACAGCTTTTCACCAGGGAGTTGGGGCAGTTGAGAAGCAACAACGCTCACAGCATATGATCAGGCAGTTGGTGCAGTTGGGAAGCAACAACGCCCCCTCCTTCAACTCCTCGTCTTGTGTCGGTGGTACTGTCCAGCTGAGGCCCTGAAAGCGGTAGATAATCAGCAGTTGGGGCCAGTGACCCTGGGGATATAGAAACTTCACCGTTCATGCTGTGAGCCACAGTTGGCAAAGTGAGTCATGTGAGTCCTGTTTATGGTGTACCCTACTACGAGCCTATATTGGTTATATCAATGCACATACGCACTGAGCTTTTGTTGCGGCGTGACGTGGTACCGCAGGTCAAGTATGGCCGGCAGTGAATGGTGGTGGTCCCAGCGGTCATCTACCGCCCCACAGCTTCAAAGTGTTGTTCAAGGAAGGAGGTATAGGCACATTCTACCCCATGTTCTACGCACTGTGTGAACGCGCAAAGAAGGCTGATGCAGCAGCGAAGCAGCCAGCCAGTTTGGCCCAGAATACACAAGCAGTGCAGGAGCTGGTGCATAAAGCGTGAGTAATTATTGTTATCTGGCACCACTGCCCTGCACTCAGATAACATGGCACAACAGCAACTCACCAAGCAAGCAATAATTGCACCTTCGTGACTATAATATTGCAACGTTATGTCGGCTGAGGTGCTCTTTCCATCTTACAAAGTGGACTGGCAGTGAGAACACAACTGTAGTAACAGCGGAGCCGTCTCCAGGCCAGGTTCAGTTTTGGCTCAGGATTAAAGTAAGGGACCCAGATCATTCCTGGGCGCTCGCTCGCTCATGCACTGGTTCCAGGGTCTCATTGCTGAGTAGCTTTTGGTGTGCATGCCTGACCTTGTAATCTGGCTGCTGTGTCTCATTCTTTGTGTGTTCAGGTTTGTTGATCCCAATGACCCGAGTACAGTCTACCTGTCGCAACCTGTTGATGAATCACAGCGGTTGCAGTATCAGCCAACATATGCAGCAAACTATGGCCAGGAGGAAAAGTATGAGCCTATGAACCTCAGGCCGTAGAGTAGCAGGTCAGAACAGCAGCCTGCTGCCATATCTGTTTGAGGTGTAGATTCAGTTGAAAGCTATTGTTGGTGCAGCCGGACAGGGGAACCGTCAGTCATATCTGAGCAGGGAACCATAGTTTGAACAGGATCGGAGCCAGTACTGTCCCACAGCAACAGCAACAGCACCCTGGCGATGAGTTACTAGATCACAATGATGATATTGCAGCTGCTGGGACTGCATCTACTAGCTGCAATCCCTCATCGCCAGGGAAACACTGTGAGGTTGGAGTTGCAAGGCTGCAAAAACGAACCGGTGTGCGCTGGCTGGGTCCACAGCTGACTCAGCAGCCATTGGGCCAGCAAATGTACAAGAGCAGTAGACCTCAATTGCAGTATGAGCCACACCTCGACAGCGTAACCAAACTGGACAGCAAGTGGTTTATGAGCACGTGGCAGCAGTTGATAGCTTTGTGGAAGCTTTAGCTAGAGCAGTGCCTTTGGCATTGAGTATCTGTGTCAGAGTGAGAACAAAATGACAGTGTTTAGGATGGCAGCAGCAACGGCAGCAGCAGCAACTGCAGCAGCGATGGCGCCAGTCTGTCATGAGTTACCCAGCAATAAGCACAGCAGGGTGTGCCAGCAACGTGTGCATCAGCCTCAGGCGGCAAGCGTTCATACAGCAGTACGCATCACCTACAGCGGCCGCCTGCAGCTGCTTGACTGCCACCAGACATTGAGAACATGCAGAAGTGTCCAGGAAGCCAGCACCACCACAGCTAGCAGCAAGCCGGCAGTGTCACTAGTACGGAGGCATGTAGCTGCAGAAGCGGCTTCCAACAAGCTGAAGCCAGCTTGTGAGCAAAAGGTATAAGAGCTGCAACAGCAGAAGGAATAGTGATGCAGCAAAAGCAAGTTATGTGCCTGGGAACATTCCTGTGATGGATAGGGCCAAAACAGTGTCACAGACTGTGTGCAAGTGAAGTACTGCTGAATAACCTCAAGTTGATTCTGGAACAGTCAGTGGAATTTTCAGTACAACTTTGCCAAGCTAGCTGTTGGTGCTGCCCAAAGTGCTTCTGCTGTTGGTGTGTCATAGAATGATTGCTTGCGGCAAGCAGCTAGGTCATTGCTCAGTGAAATTTTCAGTGAAACTTTGGCAAGGTAGCTGTTGGTGCTGCCCAAAGTGCTTCAAGCAGTGCTGTTGGTGTGTCATACAATGATTGCTTGCGGCAAGCAGCTAGGTCATTGCTTGGAATCGGCCAAGATACGTGCTTTTTGTGTAGCAGATGCCTGGTTTCGCATCTGATATAGATGCTGGGACACATCGTGCCATCTGTGTCACTGCTTGTGTATCTTCGTTGTTTGGTCAGCACATGTGTGCATGGAACCCCTTGGTGCCACAATTGCACCGATCCCGTTTGCACTTCATTTGCACTCATTATTGTGCGAGACGTAAGCTGCTTTGATATGCTATCAGTGTTGTCAGTGCTATGGCAAGTGGCAGTTGTACATACCTACTGGCCATACAGCCGATCAAGGTGCTGCTGCACCTTTCCCACGCCACCTCAACTTGCCACGAGCCGTTAGCAAGACTACCACGCACCATTTGACACTACGTCCAATCACTGATACCATGCTATCACAGCTCTACTGAACCTGCGTCCAAGCTGCGAGCATTGCAAAGCACGAACTGGGCAGCTCTGCACAAGTTTGGAACAGTCAACCTGCGGCAGCTCCAAACGGCTAAACAGGACAGCCCCGCACACAAACTCGCACCTGAGGCATCAAACGCGCGCTGAATCATCGGAACTATACAGGCACCGGTGACGCAACTGTAACAATTCAGTTGCTAATCAGGGAACAGGGCCTAGTTGGGCGCTAGTTGTACATAAAATGGATATCGACACCTTGTTCATGCACTCTGGTTGTCTGTGTAGATAATACCATTGCTGACGAAGCTGACTGGCCCGTTTGACGCTCGCTAGGCATACCATCGACGCAATATAATACTTTTAGCACAGTACTAGCTAAGATAAGAATGGCACACTCATCAGATGTTGTTGCTTTGGACGAGAAGAGGCTCCGGGACCTCGAGAGCGGAGGAATGACCCAGCCTGTGCCTGCGAAGGCCGGTGGTATCGGCAACCCTGCTCCACTAGGCCTGCTTTGTTTCGGCATGACCACAGGTGCGGCTTTGCCAGCTGTGCTTGAAGACTCCCAGCGTTTCGCTGCGCTGCTGTTGCGATATCGCATACTTCTGCTCCGCTTAGATCCGCACTGCTTTGATTGTTCATACGGCAAGCATAAGTGGACGTTTGTTGCACGCATTGTAGCATGCCTGTAGTAGACAGGGCGGGACCGTGCTGGGCAGTTGTGGGCGGGCCGGACGATGCGACAGAATCGCACTGTTGCTGACTCGGCATGGCTCCCATCACTTGCTGTTTTGCAGTCATGCTGATGTTCATTGATACCAAGTGGGGCGAGGAGGCTATGCTGGCTTCCGTCATCTCATATGCTGTATTTTACGGTGGTTTCGGTCAGATGGTTGCCGGTGTGTTTGAGGTGAGGCTGAGCTGCTTCATCAAACATAATGCAAACCCAGCCCGCTTGTCTCAACTCCTAGGCCTACTGCACATCAAGTAGCAGGAGCCGTGCTGTGTACTGTGCCATGTGGTATGTCCAACGTGACGTGCAGCAGTGAGTGACTCAGCTGCATCCAGTGCGCAGCGCATCCAGCTGTATCACGCTGTTCTCAATTCAAAAGCACCAGCAACTTGAGCAGCACATGCGCACCATGATGCTCATAAACTGCCTCCTGCTGTTTCATGTCTGCAGTTGATAAAGGGTAACACATTTGCCGGAACAGCCTTCTTCTCATACGGTGCCTTCTGGATGGCCTTCTTCGTCGTGAAGTACATCTTAGCCACATCCAAAGTAGTCGCCGCAGCAAATAACGCTGCTCCAGCATTCGTGTCTACGTACGCAGTCGGCCAAACCCTGATCCACTGCTTGTGGGGAGTGTTTACACTCGGATTCTTCATTCCTACACTTCGCAAGAATGGTTGCCTGATGACAGTGTTTGGCACACTGACTGTCACATTCTTCCTGTTAGCTGGTGGTGTCTGGAGCAAGGCATGCAATCAGGCAGCTGGGTATGTGGGATTCGTGTGTGGAGCCAGCGCTATTTACACGGCCTTCGCTGAGATTTATCATGAGTCATTGGGCATCATGATGCCAGGTCTGCGCCCTGTCCGCTTCATCTAAGCGGTTGCGGTTGTGTCATGGTCGAGTCGGGGGGTATTTGGAGGGTCTGGTATGTGTGGCAAATGCCGCTGATGTTCGTGTGGTAATTGCCGCCATGGATTGTTGACTCTGTTCTCCGGTCATGGGCCATGACTATGATTGCTACGTTGGTGTGGTGTTGTTTGAGATGGGTGTGTGATTGTTGTGTTGGCTGGCTGCAGACCAGGGAGTTGGGGCAGCTGCAAGTTTCAGCTGCAATCACTGTGCTGTGCGCTTCGCATGTGAGATTGCAGTATATGGCAAGGCCCAGGTGTATGTCAGTAGGTCTACGTTAGGGGCATAAGTGTGTCCTGTACTGCTTGTGTATCAAAAGATACAGTTCCTGGTGCGAATTAAGTAAACTTTGCGCTTTCAGTTTTTGCGCTTTCACAGAGGAGGAAAGTGGTTTTGTCGGGCATGCATGATGTACAACATTGGCAGAGTCAGGTGGGGTTTATGACACAGAGCAGGGGAGTTTTGGGTTGGCAGGCCTTCTTGCGACTGGCACTTTTCCCATGAGCCAGGTATGATAGTATCCCTGTTTGTCCAAACATACAGATGGTTTTGTATGAACATTCAGATACTTTTGCAGGGATTTAAGCGGGACTCTCTGATACTTGGGCTGGTGTTCTATGCTGACAGTGTGTTACATGATGTAGCACGCTGGATTTGTTGCTGCAGTCACGCTGTTGCACCTGAAATGGTCGCACTGTGTGGCATTCTGTAGATGTTGATCTCATGATACTTGAGAGACAGTATCATGAAGTTGCGGTCATTTGTTGAAACACTGGTTGAATAACATAGCTGCTGCCGTCGTTGGCAGGGGAAGGACGTTTCATATTCATTATGAAGGCTTGCATGGTGTGTTGGGGCAGGCACCTGCCACGGGGTGCATATAAAAGCGATCCCATGTATGGGCATGCTGGTAATTTGTACTGCACCAGCGATGTGTGATTGATAAGCTTCGTAAGCAGTGGTGGTCACCACCGTGGTACAGTGTATGCATACCACTTTCACCTGTAAGACTTGCATTTGGTTAAGGGTGTCATCAGTGTCAGTGAGCGACAGTTGTTGCCAGGAGTGTGCGAGGCTTCAGTGAGCCTGTGCGCCACTTGACTTGGGTGCAATGCAGCACACAGGAGACAGCTTGCATCTTTCGAACTGATTCACACACTGTATAATTACTGCTTTCACCTTCGCAGATCACCTGATGGTCAGGCACCTGACGACATTACCATCACATATGCCTGAGCTGCATAGTACAAGCAATCATGCCCATGTAACCCACTGACATACTCTATGAGACATGATAACACGCTCAGCGTGTTTCTTGAGGGCCTCGATCACGTGAAAAGAATATATCTACCATGACAAACGATCACCTCCCCACAGTTCCTGTCTGTGCTGCATGACTCAAGTGAATTAACACAGCACAACTGATACCGGGGACTGTGAAAGCAACACAGGGGGGCATGTTGCCCACAGCCCCAAACAACAATGAAACATCTGGCCTTAGTCGGGCTGTAGCATGCGTTGACCACCACAAATGCTGACACTGTAACAACTGAAATTTGCGGACCATTGAACAGCACAAAAGCTGACACTGTGACGATTGACAGTAGCGACTCAAGCCCCAGTATGGACTGCAGTAGGGTAAAGCCCCACACAGCACCACACCTTGTCGGTGCACCCACACCCACTGATAGCGACTGTTGTCAAATTGAGTCTAGCACAAAAGCACTGTTAACCAAGAACTTAGACTACCAAGTGTTCCCTTAAGCCCCGAAGAGGCGCGACTACCCTAGTAACATTTCAAAGCAGCAGCTTTCAGGCTGCGTACCCTCTTCATCAATCAACCCTGCCACATGCCATATTGGGACCAGACACCCTCGCTAAAACACTGTGGGATAGCTATGTAATACCAAAGTCACTTAGCAATAGTGAACCCTACTCAGCAATAGTGAGCCCTACCCAGCAATAGTGAGCCTTACTCAGGCCTACCAGCAGCCAACTCAAACAGATTGGCACCTTCCATGCTTCCAAGGTTATACTGCTGCTGCTTTGGTGATGCTGCTGCAGCTAGCACCTTACTAGACTCCTTACTCAGCATCGACTTGCTGCTCGGCTCCCTGCTGATTACAGCAGATGCTTCACCACCATATTGAGACCTCAGCAGGCCCAAAGTAGAGTAATCATCCTCGCTGATGCCTGTGGCGCGCACAGTATCACTAGGTGGATTATCGCCAGTGGCTGGCTGCTGCTGGTTGATAGCCATTGCTGCAACTTGCGCTGTAACAGCGGGGCTAACAGCAGCTGGAGTGTTCATATCAATCAGGTCGGGCACAGCAGTGGCGACCTTGAAGCTGCTTTTGGGAGTCAGGTCCCGCTCTCCTGTTGCAGATGCTGTGGGTGCTGTTGCTCCTGCTGTGCCTGTTGCTGATGGTGCTGCTGACGGGTTGATCGAGTTGCTGTAGCTGTGGCTGATCTCAAAGCCCGGGAGGTTTGAGATAGCTGGAGCCATGGCATCAACCTGCTCCTGAGCAAGACCTGCAGGCAGCAAGTTTTCAAGCACCATGCGTTCAGTTGTGACATCAAGACTGTACTAATGACTAGAGCGTAGGTTGCGGGCTGATGGCGGTGCAGTCTGCCCATTCACCAGACCCGTTATTTGTGTGTCCGGAGTCTATCATCTGTACTAGACATTCAGTCAACAAAGAGTACAACTATAGTCTCTGATTACCCACTCGCTGCTGTATACACAGGAGAACTCACCCAGGATCTGTGATAGGTACTGCTGATCAGATGGTGACTGCAACCTTTCCGCAGCAGCAGCCACAGCTGTAGTCGCCTCCAGCATCTGCTGCACTTCCCGCTCAAGCTCCAAATACTGCTGATGAACCTCAGTTCCCTCGAACTCCTCATCATCCTCGCCATCTGCTGCTGCAGCTGCAGCTGCGTTGGGGCTGTGCTGTCCCTGGGGCTCCTCTCCTGCAGCAGCAGCACCTCGCTGCTGCGCCTGCTGATACTCAGCTTCCTGTCGCTCGTACTCCTGCTTATAAGCCTCATAAGCAGCGGCATCCTCTGCCCGCTGTTGCTGCTCAAGCTCTATCTGACGCTGCAGTTCCTGCAACTCTTCCTGCTCCTGCTGTGTTGCTGTATGTGCTGCAGCGGCCCATATGTCTCCCTCAATCTCTTGGTTGGCGCTATAGCTGTCCTCAGCGGCTGCAGCTGGTGCTGTCACTGTGGCGGTTGCTGCTGCTGCTGCAGGAGGGACTGAGCTAGCCTCAGGAGATGCTACCAGCTGAGCTAAGGCTTGCAGATTGTCTGCAATGTCAATCTCTGGGAGGACAGTCTCATGCTTGTACCAGGTACCATCACGGACACCCTGCAAGGTCACACGCAAGACAAGGGTCAGCAGGGCTTCAGGTCATGTTTGAGTTCAACATTTGTGAATGCGACAATTTCTGTCCTGCAGCCTTCCCTGACCACCTAGCATGGCCCCTGGCCGCAACAACATAGCTGACTATTTCTGGCTGATGTGCAGCGTTTCAGACGGCTGCTTGGCTCAAGCCAGCAAGCAGCTTACCCTCATGACTCTCCCCTCTTTGACAAGCTGCTGTGACACCAGCTTGGGTGCAAAAGTGCATGCCTGGGACCTCTCTGTCTCAAGCTCGGCTTTCTTCTCCTCAAGCCTCTGCTTCAGCACAATGCTCTCCTGGTACAGAACGTCATGTAGGGGCTTGTCCTGCAGTAGGCAGATGCACACAGGTGTGAGCTTCTGCCATGTTGGAGCTCCATATGATGTCTCATGCAGGAATCTTGTGGCCTGCTTGGTGAATGCGATGGGAGCCAGGTATCAATGAACACAGTCGTCATCAGAAACACCCATGCACAGCCCCCTGCCAGGCCAGCAGCTCACCTTGGGCCGAATCCTAGCGGCCAGCTGCTTGGACTTCTCGTCAATCTGCGGCCTGTATGTCTCAGTTGGCACATACTTGCGTGGCGGTGAAGGTGCTAAGTATGTTCTGAGGCCCCTGCGAGTGCTGAGGACCTCCTCCATAAGGCTGCAGAAAGCTGTGAAGTCTACAATGCCTGCCTGAGTGTTGGGGGTGGAGGGAGTGCTCGGCATGCTGCCTGAACCACCTGCATCAACAAACACAACAGCTGATGGGTTGGTGCGACCAGCAGCAGCCAGATGACCAGATGCGGAACACATTGTGTCAAGAGCGCAGGCCCTTGCAGGAACAACCTGCCACATCCCAAAGCATGTAGTCCCAAAATACAGGCCCTCAGAGTCTGGATGCAAAGCATACGGTTTAAAGGTTTAGTTGATGCTGCTCCAAACTCAAGCACACCTGCCAGCTCCATAGATGGTGGTGGTGGCATGAAGATGGATGATGCCTCACTCTTGCCGCTGTCAACATGCTTCAGGCTACGCTTCACGAGCAGCTTGGCAGCATACTCCAGGTCAGCACGTACCTGCAAGGCATAACCACATCTGAATCAGAACCCTACTATTTGCCAGCATCATGCAGTAATGACACCAGTGTACCTTGTTGCTGAACGCTACCTTCTAATCCTGCTCGTGTTCCTGATGAGGTGCAGTTGGCTGGTACGCAGGATATGCAGAAGGATTTGCTGCTGCCCTTTTTCAAAGCGCAGACCAGTCTGTTAATCCATCTTTGGG
Organism: Coelastrella sp. UTEX B 3026; assembly: GCA_002588565.1. NCBI lineage: Eukaryota > Viridiplantae > Chlorophyta > Chlorophyceae > Sphaeropleales > Scenedesmaceae > Coelastrella > Coelastrella sp. UTEX B 3026. The sequence continues at coordinate 31,550 of NSMO01000044.1, forward strand.
CACGAGTTTCAGTACATCCGCGTGCATGCATCAACGCACAATCCCCTGCTGCTGTAACTGACCTCATCATCCAGGTCATCCAGCCACTCTGGTACTGAATTCATAAGCGCCATCAGATTCAACCTGCCCAGCCCATCCTGGTCCAGGAACTCAAAGATCTGCAAGGATACATGTACAGAACACATTTCCAATACAGCACTCGGGGCCCAATCAAGCAAAGCTGCAGCATTGAGACCTCTGTGACCGGAGCCTCTGTATCAGGTACCTCCAACACCGCGCCCCATGCAAATATATTGCAGGAAATACTGGCTGTACAATCCGATATAGTTACGTGCGCACTGGGGGCGTCTGATTGCAGCAACACCATGAGTTCTGTACTGTTGCTAACTTGCAATCAGACAAGTTCTGCACCAACCTGTTTGAAGCGCTTATGCTGCAGTGACTTGACCATCTCCTTGCTACCCTTTGACTGCTTTGCACGCGTAGCATTCTCACGCTGCTTTCGCTCCTTCTCATCGACGGCAGCCTTTGCTTTCTCGTCCTGCTGCTGCTTCAAATTGTACAGATACTCGCCAACTGAAGCATCACCTGTCCTGCGCACTCCAGTTGGTGCTCGGCCAGTCTCAGGGTGGAACAGGCGCTTGCCAGTCACTGGGTCAACTTCAGCTTGCAGCGTCTTGCGGGCTTCCTCCAGCTTGGTTTGCAGCTGCAGGAACACAGCAGTTGCCAGGTCAGCGGTGCTGATGGCATGCAGCTCTACACTCTGTATTGGTTGGTTTACTCCAAGCTTGTACTGCATCAGCTGTCCACAAGCAGCTGCTGTTCCGTATGACCTGATTACCCCGCACCCCCCAAAATCCTGCTTTACTGCCCACCTTCTGGTAGCTTGCATAAAGTCTGTTGACCAGCGCTGTATGTCTCTCCTCAGGGTTGCCTGACATTATCGCAGCTGCGTCTGGACCCAGGCTCTTGCGCAGGAACTCCCTTGACATGGCACTCTCATGCAGCTTAGGCTGGAAAGTGACTTCCTCAGGGTACCAATGCTGGTAGTCTTGCTGCCTGCGGTTACAAAGATAAAATGATTGAGCAGCCCCCTGGTGTCATGATTGCATAGGCTGGTCACCTGTGCTGGTCCTGCACAAACAGCATCTGACAGCTGCTGCCTTACTTCCTGCAGCTGCAACGGCAGAAGCATGCCAGACAGAGCATGGCTCCTGCAGTATACTTGATGGTCAGCTAATGCTGCTACGTGGCAATCGCATTGCCGACTTACTTCTGCTGGCGACGCACTGCGTCCTGGTACAGCTGCTGATGTGCACTGACGTTCATGCTGCGCAGGGTGTGGCTGCGTTCCGTCATGAGCTTTTCACTGCGTGTGTTGAGCTGCGGCTTGAAGGAGCACTCCTTCATTTCTGCCTCCTCTTTCTCGCGACGCAGCATCTCCAGACGCTCCTGAGCCTTGGTCATCTTGACTGCATACACCAGAAGCATGTCACTTAAACCATCAGCCGGCTGTCAAGCCAAAGATGTCTCACAGCACCCAGCAACAACATGTGCATGGCTGTCAGATGGCTACTATGCCATTAGCTGGTCACTTTTCTAGTGGCAGTGCTGAGCATGATTGCCCTGGACCGGCTTGCTCGTACCCTTGCTAAGCCTCTGCCAGGCTGGCACAGAAGCACACTCCTGAGGCGTCCACAGATTCTGTGCCAGGCGGCTTATCTCAGGGTGGAACGTCACGCCGGCAACCTCTTCATTTTGCTTCTCTGCCTTGCGACGTTGAATCTGCAGCAATAGCAGAAAGCTGCTGTCATTGCTCATCACCTGCTCCTAGCGAGCTTAATGCAGTGTGGATGCCAGCTGAAGAAAACTCTTCTTTCAAAGATGCCACTTACTGCAGTTGCTGACCTCAGCTGCTATTACATACCTTTTCTTGCTTTCTTTGCAATGCCTCGAGGCTTTCTGCATACAGCATCTGTCCATAGTTGCCATAAGCGCCTGAGCCACGATCACGCATCATCTCAGAGCTAATCCAGGACATCTGGGTCTTGTTGTGCTTGATTTCATCCAACTCGCTCTGTGCAACAAAGTGACGCTTTTCCTCCAGCTTGTGGCGCAGAGCAAGGGCTTGCTCATACAGGCGATGGAAGACAGCAGCACTGCAGGATGCAAACAGGTTGTGCAGCCCATCAGCGCTCCGGCAGGCAGCATCATGCATACAATTCAAGGTCATCTGACAGATGCTCTGCATGTGCCAACGCACCACCACACGAGCCTACACTGAAATGATGTGGGGCTGGGCATCTGCAGCGACAATGCTAGTGGAACCTGCTACTGCCATTGCTGCGCATCTGCTTGCTGTTTGTTCAGCCTGGCACTCACTCTTCGGGTGATTGCTGCCTTTCTGCGGTCGACTGCTTCAACTGCAGTTGGACAAGAACAAGGTCTGTCAATCTGCATGCCAAGGTCCAGGAAGCGACACAGCACAGGCAAGCACTGTTTTGCACGCACTGAGGTACATGGCCAGGTCATGCCTGCACTCATTGGGTCCCTGACTGCTGCGTGGCTGCCGTGTCTGACGAGACGCACCTGCTGCAATGCCTGCTTTTGAGCTTCCACCTTTGCTAGATTGTCTTCTAGATGCATCGCTAGTCTTGGTATGATGGCCTGTGGCAAGCTGTGCTTGACCACAAAAGCTCGGGCGACCTCCATGGAGTCATCGCCTTTCCTGACCTCAATACGGTCAGACATTCCCTCTCCAATGTCTACCGTGGTGACTAGTAGCAAAGGCTGCTGGCTGGAGCCCGACTCAGCTGTGCCACCTGCAGCAGTAGCCAAGGTCAAACCCACGCATGACCCGATGCAGGCCCTCGAAAGCGATGAGTTAAAGATATACCACACCTGAATGTTGCATAGCAGCCATCGTGGCTGTCGCGTCCACTGGTTGCAAAGAGTCACCGAGCAATGCTATCTGACTACTTCCCAGGTGCCCTAAGCGCTACCAGGTCCCGAATGCAGCTGTGTAGTATTGTAATACTTTCTATCACTAATGTATTGCCGCAACGCTGCCAGGAGCGCCTCTGTCGGCACCACTGTTCCGAGAAGTACTTCACCTACTGCAGTCAACGCTAATGCATACCAGTCAGCCGCGGCAGTGCGCAAACAACAGCGTACACCCAGCTCGGCGAACCAACGGGCGGCATATGGGCGCTATTGGCCACAGTGGGGTGGCTTGCAGTTTTCAGTCCCCAGGCATGTACGCCTCTCAACAGCAGGCTGCAGCTGCTATTGTCGCCGCTTAATCAGCAAAGCAGCAAGCCACTGCCGGCGTGCCGGGGCGCTGCTGCTGCAGTGACCGTTTCTGTTGGCTGAAATGTGTTACTCTGCAATGTTGAGACACTTAGCAGTGCGTCTGAAGTAATTGCCGATATTATATTAATTGCAGCCCGTTCCAATAGGCTGCGATGGTCTTGGTGTCGTGATTCTGCAGTTGCGAAATTTGAACAAGTACTGCCCGCCCTGCCCCCGATCTCATGCCATACCGCTCAAAGGCAACGTTCCCGAGTTTCGTTATGCTTATGTGTTGACTCTGTTGCGTTGCTAGCGCAGAATGAATCAGCAGGACAGCACCTCAACAACAGGTCAGACCCCACATGTGAAAATTGCCTCGATCACTCTTCCGCCTGGCGTGAAAGGCGAGATAAAAGGAGAATTGGTGGTTTGTCTTGAAGCTCTTCACTGGAAGTACCGCAAGCCCCCTCAGCAGGTGCAGGTCAGGCTCCAGTGGTGGGGAGGGACTGTAGACACAGTAGTGCCATTTCATAGCACTCGAGGCGCCGGTGCGGCTTTCCCAATCACATGCGGGCCGAGATACCTATCTCGCTATCTCAAGGACATGGGGAAACTGGCCGTGGGGGTGGAGGAGTGTCCCACAGGCCGCACTATTGGGACCGTCAGCATTGCAGTGTCGCAGCTGGATGTTGGAAAGCCTATAGAGGCGAGCGTGCCCTGCTACGGCGCACACGAGCAGCTCCTAGCAACCGCAGATGTCAGTATGCGAGTCCAGTATACGCAAACGATATCATCCTTCGAAATCAACGAGCATTTGGCCAGCACAGACAAGCAGCTGCCCCTCTATCCTGTACCTGGCCTGCAAGGGGCTAGGGGCAAATCACAGCAGCTAGGCGCAGCAGCAGGCAGTGCAGCGGGGCTCCCACCCCTACCCCCTGGCAAGGAGAATGCTGTTGTGACCGATATCGGGACTGGCACAGCAAGGTAAGGCTGTTGCACAGGCACGAAACTACTGCATCTATCTTGCTGACAGTAGGCTGCTGACTGCACCTCACAGTACTGCATTCCTATGCCAGATGTGGTGTATGCCACCTGCATTGCATCGCACTTCCCCTTCAAACCACGCTTTCTTTCACTTGTCTGCCCTGCAGGAGGAAGTCATCAGGTCAGCTGCATCTTAAGGAAGTTGCAGCTACAGCTCCAACCCCCCGCACTGCGCCACAGACGGCAGCACGCAGCATACAGCAGCATCAGCAACAGCAAGGCATGAATGCAACAGCTGCTGCTGGAACTCTGGTAGCATCAGATGTTGCAGATGCATCAGTAGCAGGCGCAGCAGCAGCAGGTGCAAAAGCTGACGCACTGACCGAGCTCATACAGAAAGCAGAGCAGCTCAAAGCTGCAATGGAGCAAGCATCCAGCAGAGGCATAAGTTTGGGCCTACCTGGCGGCCTTGCAGGAGGCAGTAGTTTCCTTGCACCACAACTTCAGCATACACAACTGCTGCTGCCGCAGCAGCAGATGCTCCTGTGGCAGCAGCACCAGCACCAGCAGGGATTGACATACACTTCACAGCTACCACTGCAGCCTACAACGGCGCCGGGGCCGCATCCTGTGCAGGGCATGCTGCAAGGTGGTTTGCAGGCCCAGTTGCCGTGGTTGCAGGACATGGCAGGCTTGGGTGGTCCAAGCTGTCTGCTTAACCCCACAGCCGCAAAAACAGTCTCAGTGACACCTGCAGCATACAGCTCTGTAGCACTAGAAGCTGTGCGAGCATGCCTCTATGGTGATGCTGCTGCACCAAACAGCAGCACACTAGGTTTGCCCTGGCCACCAGCAGCAGGAGGACTGGCCATGACCAGTAACCCTTCTTCAGCAGCAACAGCAGCTGGACCAGCAGACCAGACGGCCAGGCAGCAAACCCAGCAGCAACAGCAACTGCCACCGCTAGCTGCTGCTTTACTGCAGATCCCAGCAGTAGAGCATGCTGTTGATGGCGTCGATGGCTCTGTGGACAGCCCTACGGGCAGCGGCGGAAGCAACAGCATGTCGAGTGGCAGCAGCGAGGTGACAGAGCTGGAGGATCTTGAAGAGCTAGAGACACTACTGCTGCAGGTGGGTGGATGTTCTTGGGTTGCAAGGCTTGGGCCTTGTTGTGCTGTGGGATTTAGCTTTGCACCAATCGCAGCATCAGTAGAGTTTGTGCTTTGAGGCTTGGGGTCAGCTGGCAACATGGAGGATCTAAACTGAGAGCTCTTGTTCTGAAAGCACCAATCGAGCGTACTCCTCGTATGCTCCTTTGGTGCTGCAGGAATTGTTCAAAGTTGGGAAGTCACCTAAGCCCAGCCCTGTCAAAAGGAAGCCACAGTCGCAGCCACAGCTGAAGACCAAACAGCAGCAAAGCCAGGCACAGCAGAACCATCGTCAGGCATCAGCAGCTCTTGCAGCAACACAAGCGCAGCCAGCAGTAGCTGAGCAGCTTGTGGCCGCAAAGGCTGGTGAGGAGCCAGCTGTACCTGATATGAAGCCTTCAGCAGCACCAGCAGCAGATACGCCCACAGGTCCGCAACTGCTTGTGGCTATATCTGCATTAGAGGCTTCTAGTGCAGCTAAGGGGGATGTCACAACCGCTGCATCTGCCGTCATCAAGTCAGCAGGCCAGCACACAGCCGTAGATATCACACCACTGCTGCAGCGGCCCTCTGGTGATAGCAAAACCCAAACAGCACCAGTAACAGCATCAGTAAGTGGCCCCAGCTCCTTGATTGGGCCTGCGTTGGCCACGGATAAGCCCTGTTTGGCCATTGAGGTCTGGTTGGGTGGACCAGCTGCTGTAGCAGCAGCAGCTGCTGCTGGTACTGGGCAGCTGCTGGGTATAGTGAAAGTCCCTTTGCAACAACCGGCAGCAGCAGCAGCAGCGGGAGGGGACTTTCAGTGTTTAGCATCTGGCACGTACCCGCTCTACGACGTGCTCAAGGGCCGTTACACCGGAAGCATAACCCTTCAGGTTCAGTTAGCAGAGCCGCCAGATACAGCAGTTGCTGAAGCAGATACAGAAGTGTCAGCAGTAGCAGCAGCAGGAGAAAGTGTAGCTGAGCTGGCTGATATCCTTGCAGTACGGCATGTAATTGATGTGACACTGCACAGCATAGTTGCTCTGCCTGATGGGCAGGTATTGCAAGCAGGAAAGCAGCCGGTGCCTGAAAGCCGTTTCATGAAGTACAATTTTCCAGGTAAGGGACGAAGTACAGACCCCAGAATCACTTGGCATTGTTAGTCTAGTTAGTATGCCTGGGTCACAACAACTTGTTTGCTCCTGCAATAGAGGTGGAGGATCCCTTGCACGGCATATGCTGTGCGTGCCGCTGCCACTCCTCACCTCTGCATTGGGGCCAGTTGGGGGCAAAGAGGCACCTGAATGGGGCTGAGCAGCTCCAGCATACATGTGCTGGCAACCTTGCTGGTTACATTTGGCCCCAATGTGCTGCTTTTGGGCTCAGTCTTAGACCTGCTGATGTTTGCTATAGTGTAGTGTGCGCCCAATCTGGGCTGCATAGGTTAACTCCCAGTTTTGGTTTTAACAGCATGTGAACGGCTTTATTGCATACAGGCGAGGAGCCCTTATTCACACAAGAAGTAGGCTGTGAATCATCCCCAGTGTTCTCAGCACACGCCCAACATACCGTGCTGCTGTTGCCTGGGCAGTCAGTGGCAGAATGCTTGCTGGGAGATGGTGACAGCACAGAGAGCTTGGTGTTTGAGGTGCGCTTTGTCATTGGCAGGGATCAGGCTCCTGTAAAAGTGAAGAGACAATGCAAACAGGATAGATGCGCTGGCAAGAGCTGTCGTGCCATGCAGGGTCGCCACCTGGAAAAGTCTTCTGCTGCTCATGACAGAGCTCTGACAAGCTCTGACCGCTGACACTTCAGAACCGACGACTGCACCACCAGTTTACCTGTGATATAGAAGCTGTGATTGTAGTTTTTGCGACACTATTTCTAGTCATTGGGGTTGGAATACATGGGGGTGGGGCATCTGGAAAGTGATACAATTGCTGCTCTGCCTCAATGTTGCCCCGTCTTTGTGAGTAGCAACCCGCTGTCATGTATGAAGCGCTTGTGTTGTTGTTGATGTGTTGCATGATGTTACTGGACTTGTCTAGATGCTCAAGATTAGAGAGGTCCTACCATGCGTATTGGTTTGCAGGTGTACAACAAATGGCCAGATGACACAGACAGCTTGATTGCCTCAGGGTCTCTCGCATTAGAACAGGTCCTAGCACTTAGCCAAATTGACCACCCAGCTACTACAGACAGCAGCACAAGCATGAAGACATTCCTAGTCCCTTTGCAGTTAGCTCCGGGCAGTGGAGAAGCAGCAGTGCAGCCACAGGAGCGAGCTGTACTGCTGCAAGTCACTATCAGCTACTCAGCGATGAATTGCTATTCCTTGGACGAGGACAGTCAGGAGTTGCTGCAGTCACAGCCGGCAGATAGCGAAAGCAGTGAAGGTGAAACAAGCAGCAATGGGGTTGAAACCAGAGCAGCAGGTGATGTAAAGGTTAGTGATAGCGATGATAGACCTGTAGGCCAGCAACAGGATGACAAAGGGGGGCAGCAGCTGCAGTCCGGACAGGTGAAAACGACAGCAGCAGCAAATGGGGTGCCGGGTAGAGGCCTTGAGCATACGCACGTGCAGCAGCAGCAGCTGTACGAGCACGATGATGGCGCCAGCAGCAACGATGAGATCGATGTTGAAGCCAGCGAGTCAGGCTTGCTTGAGCAGCAGCAGCAGCAGCAGCAACCTGAAGGTGCACACCTTCAGCAGCAGCAGCAGCAACAGCATAGTATTGCTGATGTAGCTTCAAACCAATCACAGCAAAGCTTTGAGCAGCAGCAGCAGCAGCAGTGTGCTGTAGCTCAGCACTCTCAGAGCATGCAGGCCAGGGCTGCTGCTGTTGGTCGCATACCAGCACCACCGCAGCAGCAGCAGCAGTGGGAAGAGGCTGTGTCAGCCGAGATTTGTGTCGAAGTCATCAGAGCATGTGGCCTGCAGGTGAGCGAAAGTGTCAATGCAGTGCGCTGCTGCTGTGATCATGCAATGCAGTGATGTTTCGCATATGGAGTGGTTGCTGTGGTACTTGTGGCGGCTAAACAGCACACAGCCAGATCAGTACTACAGCAGACCGAATGTCAGTGAAGAAGACGCAGGGGCTGTGATGTGGTCAAACTCTGATCACAACAACACTAGTGTGCCTCTGCCTCTGCTTGCTTCACAGCTACCTAACTGACATTTGCTCGGGGCGTAGCTCAGCAATCGGGATGGGAGTCAAAGTGTCAGTCTCTGCTACACAGCTCTCACAGCTCATCCCTTTCATCTCTACAGCTTGCAAAGCTGAGTCTATCTCATGTGCCAGCCAGTGGGGTTTAGTCTGTGGACTTCGGCTAGCCACATCATCAAGCACCTCCCTCCCTGGCCCACTCAATGCTAGATGGCAGCTAGCATGCATAGCTGCAATATATACAGCACATAAGACTGATGCCTTGACTTAGATGTCTTGCTCAATCCGCTTCTACCAGCGACCACTACAGCTTGTTACTGCACTCTGTAGGCTGCTGTCATTGAGGCAGAGAGATGCCTAGGTGGCAGCTCAAGTCTCCTCGGCAGAGCCAGGCACCTTGGACCACACCCCTACGTGACTCTGGACTTGTTCCCCACAAGCAGCACTGCGTCCAAGAAGCCTCCCATGATCAGAACACCCTTTCAGGTGAGCTCAGCAGCTCGCTAATCCGGCCTTGCCGGCCTATTTTCCTGACGCCATCAAGTAGGCCAGGGCATTTTGCATTCGAAAGAGGGAAAGGGGGGTGGTTACATTTGATACCTCGCCGTATAAGACAGCACACTCCACACCTGACAGGAGTAGAATATTGATCATGTATTGCCTCACAGCCAGCGCACCTAAATACCAGTAGCTGATGACCAGTAGCTTCAACGTTTACCTGCTCTCTACAGCCTGTGTGGTTCTATGGGCACTGCCAGAGGCACTGCCAGCTAGTTCACGATGCCATTACACTGCCAAGGCTAGTGTTCTGTTGATCCTGCAGGCCCAAATGTTCTGTCCTTAGTTTCATCACCAGCACACCATACCTTCAGCTCAGATTGTCTGTAGCTTGACACAGCACTCCGTTATCGGCCTATTCAAGTCTGCCTACCTGGGCGCTGGCTGAGCACTACATGACTGTGCCCTGCATGTCAGGTGTCACACTTGCAGGCCCAAACGTCGTGCCCCCAATTTCACCACAGGCACATCATACCTTTCAGGGGCCAAATTTGGCCCTCGACAATGAAGCACTCTGTTCTCGGCTGCATCAAATCAGACTACTCGGGCACTGGCTGAGCATTACATGACTGCGCCCTGCATGTCTACCGTCACACTTGCAGGCCCAAACGTCGTGCCCCCAATTTCACCACCGGCTCATCATACCTTTCAGGGGCCAAATTTGGCCCTCGACAATGAAACACTCCGTTCTCGGCTGGTTCAAGTCATTCTACTTGGGGCGCTGGCTGAGCATTACATGAGAGTGCCCTGCCTGTCTGCTGTCACACTTGCAGGCCCAAACGTTCTGTCCAGAATTTCACCATCGGCAAGTCATACCGCTAGCCCTTGACAATGCAACACTCCAAGAATTAGCTACTCAGGAGAGCCTCGTTGAGTGTTGGCACCACTGCCCCAGGTCCCAAGCTGTAGCAGCAGCGTTGTCGCATGGTCACAGCAGCAGCTTTGTGATGACTGGACAGCAACAGGTGCTGCTGGGATCTGGCAGACTGCCATTGCAAGGATTGCTCATCAAACCGCAGGCAAGTATCAAGTTTTCTGTAAAATGCTCACAGTAAGACTTTGTTATCATCTTCCTGCTCAATTTCTACAATTGTGAATGGTCATTCACTTCATAGAAGTTTATGTCTGATGCCGTCATATGAAACCTTCGGTTTCAACAAATGTCCTGAATAACAACATTCTTGGCATTTCTCTCTTTCTTCTGAGGGAGATATCTGGTTCTTTATTTTAATTTCCATTTCAGCGCTTCTTTGAGGTTCCTCTTTTCTCTTCGGATGCCTATTGGGTATTTTGGGTATTGAGGGTATTGGGGCCCTCAATTCATGTCAGCTTTGCTTTCTGCTTCTACCTGCCTCTTACATGGACTGCTGCTTCTTGTCGCCCTGTAGGGTGTTTGCTGCTGGGTCACGCTAAAATCTCAGCTGGGAGTTCCAGTAGGAGCAGTGCAAGTTGCTGTTTATTTCACCCACATAGGGGGGCGAGCAGTGGACCACTGCCCTGCAGCGGACTCTCCAGTGTTTAGGTGAGCTCACACCATATGGGCCAGCGGCTACACGACTGCGCGCGTGGCTGGTGTGGTGCATATCTGCATGTCCAAGATCTCTGCGTATTTCATACACTATTTGATAGGCCAGTTGTGGCAGGGTTCCCCTCAAGTCACTGTCAAGATGATCACATTGCTGCAGAACCAATAGCAAAGGCAATCTTTGGTTGAGGAAGGGCTGTTGTGACTGGCAACTGCAGCCGACAAGCTGCTTGCATGGACTGCCCCAGTCCCCGCTGCTGCATGTCTACAGGCATCAGCAGCTACTGCAGATACTGCCACACGCCCCTGCAGCACAGCTTGATCCCTTGCTAAACCTCACAGCAGACAATTTTGGCCCAGTCTGCTGAGTGACAAGTTCCTGTCTTGTTCGTCACAAGCCCTGTCACATGCCCTGTCTTTGCTGCACCCCAAGCTTCTGGAGCTGCTGCTACACAGCTCAAACCCTTGCTAAGACTCCCCCCCCCCCCAGAAGGTTTCTTGGCCCAGTCTGCTGAGTCACAGTCTCCAGCGATGTTGATATATGCTGCTGTGTGGTCTGGATTTGCTGCACTGCTTTCTCAGGCACCCCAAGCTTCTGGATCTGCTGCCACACAGCCCCGCAGCACAGCTTGCTGCTCTGACTTCCCTCCCACCAGAAGGATTCAATGGCCAGCTGGCTTCTGTCAGCATACACATTCAGGAGTTGCTGTTGCCAAGTGGTGATGATCTTGTGCTTGAGCGGCCGAAGATTGCCAACTATGTGGCTACATACAAGTTGCCAGGTTGGTGCTGGAAAGCTTGCGACAGGTTCTTGAATGGTTGGCGTGGCTTGATATGGCGTTTGATGTTATTGTTGAGTGGTGATGATTCTGTGCTTGAGCGGCCTAAGATTGCCAGCTACGTGGCTATATACAAACTGCCAGGTCAGTGCTAGTTTAATCACAGCAGGTTCATGAAAGGGTTCTGCTCATTGGTGTCACTGTCAAGTGGTGTTGATCTCAGGCTTCAGCAGTCTTGAGCTGCCAGCTATGTGGCTGTTACAAACTGCCAGTGCTGGGATGTGTAGTAGAACCATCTATCAAATCATTTTCAGTGTTCAACTGTGCGGGGCAGTGGGCAGCTGGAAGCGATTCATCAGAAGTGCAAGCCTCTACGCAGTGTTTGTCTGATACAAACTGTGTGTTTGATACATATAGCCCATGCTCTGACACATGCCGAGGGGTTTGCTCCTCCCTCAAACCACTCCTTATCTTGCGTGTCTTAAACCTGCAATGGCCAAGGATAACAATGCTGCTTCACTCATGTGAAAGCCTCTGAAAGGATCGTGCAGAACTGCTAGAAAGGTAGTCTCCTGAGTCAACACGAGCTGAACGTGGTAATTGCATGCGAACATCTTCAGCAACCTGCATGAAGCGGGCCCAGCAGCAACCTTGTTAGGGCAGGGGCGCTGTGCTCTGTGGTGTCTGCCAGCACAAGTACCTGAGCTGGCTAATGGTATAAGCAGTGTCTCGCTTACACCTGCAATGGCCAAGGCCATCTGTTTGAAAAGGAGGCTCCACATGATGCAGTAAACAACAGAGTGACCCATACGTCCGCACACGATCGGCCCCTGTATCTGCCACTTGTGTGCAGGTCGAGAGCGGGAGGAGTCCACCCACACGAAGGCCAACAGCAGTCAGCGCAACAGCAGCAGCCTCTTAGCACAAACCTGGCACGTAGACTGGCAGTACTGCGGCAGACACTGGGTCATAGCAGACTACAAAGTAGCTAAAGCCCTAATTTGCTATCCCATGTTGATAACCATAGCTAAGCAAGAAGTTAATAGTAGACGCAGCAGCAGTACTGGCAGCGGCAGGAACAGCGAGCAGCAGCAGCAGCACGTCAAGGTCCCTCTGGGCAGTGTCGAGGTAGATTTATTGCCACTACTGCAAGCAAGGCCAGGTGCACAAAGGCCTACTTGCAGGTGGCTCAGTGGGTTTTATAATGTGGTGCACCCTATGGCTAAAAACCTAGGTAACACACGGTTGAAGATCAAGGTGTTGCTGGAGTTGCAGCCAACTGAAGCGCCAGGAGTTGGAGATGTGAGAGGGACAGCTGCTTATTGGGAGATCAGCGGACCTTTAGCCGCAATGGCAGCACCACAGGGTTCAACAGCAGCACCGGGGGAAGCCGCCGGCGCCGCCGCCGCAGCAGCAGCAGCGCTTCTGGATCGCAAAGAAGTAGGCGGTCCCGGCAGCAGTGAACTGCAAGAGCAGCAGGCAGAGAAAGAGCAGAAGGAAGATGGAGCTGCAGTTGTTGAGGCAGGCTTCAAGCCGAAGCAGCTGGCAGCTGTTGAGCCGCCGCCGCAGCAGCAGCAGCAGCAGCATGCAGAGCGGGCACCCAGCGCAAACGTAGCCAGCGTGACAACAACCGCACCAGCCACTGACCCCGCAGAATCACAGCTGGCAGGTGGTTCAATCATCTCTGCTGCTGCAGCGGCTGCGGAAGCTGCTTTGGCAGCAGCGGCGGCCGCCGCAGCAGCAATGGCAGCAGATGAGGATGCTGTGTTGCCTGCATCTGTGACTAGGCTTAGAGCTGAAGTGTCACATGTGTCTGCCCCGCCGTCTGTAGCTGTAACACGCAGTATCAGCCCTGTGCCTGGCTTGCCACAGCAGCAACCACAGCAGCAAAAAATGGGCCAGAGTAATGCTGCCGAGGGCCAGCAGCAGCAGCACGCTTGCTGCAATGAAGCACAGCCAAAGCCGCAGCACATGGCTCAGCAGCATGTAGAGCAGCATGCAATGCAACCCCTCCATCCAAATCACCATCAGCAGCTGCAGCAGTTGCAGCAGCCACATTCTAGCGAGGAATTGGCGCTGTCACCACAGCAGCAGCTCCATCATCAGCAGCAGAACAACAAAGATCACACCCTCACTGATGTGAGGGTCTGCATAGAAGCAGCACTCAACTTGCAGTTGCCTCAGCTGCCAGAGGGCGACACAGCTTGCTTATATGTACAGTATGAGTGGCCACAGACTGGCAATACTGTTGTGACTCCGCTGGTGGCAACTGATATGGGGCCCCTGAGACAAAGTGCAAGTGCCAAGTGGTTTCACTGTGTGCATGTACCGCTGGCGCTGGCTGGCTCTACAGCTAGTTGTGTTGGACTTCAGACAGCGAATGCTGGTGGTGTGAATGAGGAAGCAGACCAGTTGCTAATCTTGCAGGTCAGTCATGTGGGTTTGCCTGTGCGTCTGCCACCGTGTCTGAACTTTGAGTTGAACCATTCGTTCTGAAAGGGTGTTATGTGAGGGTAGATGAGTAGTAAGTTGGAACGAATGTTGCGGGGCTTGTGCCACGTTATGCTGTCCCCAGAGTAGAGCTGTTTTGAACCTTGGAATGGTAGCTTGCATCATCCGCTTGATCAATCATACACACACAACTTACAGTGTACTCTGCGATGTCTCAGCCAAAGCGCTAGTGCTAGTTTGCAGTGCTGCAAGTTCTTGCAGGATGTAGGTCTAGTCATAGCCTCTGCCAGCAGCTGCAGCTGCGACGCTTCGTCCCCTTATGTGGTCCCCTGCCATTGAGCGCGTTTGTTCTAGCAACATAGCCGCCTTCAAGCCTCATACATGCATTGCTGTGTACTTGTGGCTTGATGTAGAAAGCGTCAGTGATGCAGCTGATTGCCAGTACTGCCAACTGTTCACAAATGCAGGTCTGGTTGCGACCTCTGCCAGCAGCTGCAGCTGCAGTCTTGCCTCCCCTGTATGCTGGGATTGCTGCCACAGCGGCGGCAGATGATGCGCTGCTAGGCTGTGCAGTATTGGATTTGGCTGCCCTGCGTGTGCTGGGGAGTCTGGAAGGCTGGTACAACATATGTGACACTCAGCAGGAGCTCAAGGGACAAATCAAGGTATATATCTTAGTCAAATCTTGAGAATAGATTTGGACCTGAGATTTGACCTACGCCGAACGGAAAAGCCACATATGGGTGTCATATTCTGGCAACCCCTGGTGTTTGCACATATGTTTTGCATTCAGCTGGCCCTGTGCGACGCTGGGCATGCCCTGCAAAAGTGGTGGCAAGAGTTGTGGGGTTGCAAGTACAGGCTTATCAGGTTGCAGTCGGTGAATAAAAAGGGCCTGGCACCTTTGACTGCTCATGAGATAGTCTGCATGACACTGCAGCTCTTGCCATCTTGCCATCAGCGCATCTGACCTGTTTGCATGGCTCAGTCACTTTCACAGTCTCACTTACTGACATGTTATGCCACCGTGATCTGCCCTGCTATCTGCTTTGCGGATTCGCAGGTATATTTGACACCAGTACAGCAACAAGTTTCAGCTCGGCCAGCGTCACAGCCGGACCCAACGCGCTTGATGCTACCATCAGCATCACCAAAGGGGCGTCAGCAGCAACAGGTGATCACTGCAGATGCAAGACTGACACCAGCAGACATTTTGACAGTGACACCACTGCCAGATGGTCATGAACACAGAGACACTACCGACCAGCAGCAACGCCTTCCTGCACTAGAACTGCCAGCTGATTACCAGGATGTTGCAGCATCTCCTGCTGCAGCAGCTGATAGCCACTTTGACACCCAGCAACAGAAGGCCTCAAAGCACCCTGCATCTCCGCAGATAAGTATTAGAGCTGATTCAGCAATTGTTGAGGGTGCAGCTGCAGCGGATGACCTGCTCATGTCGTTGCGGGCAAATTTGAGGGTGGGTGGGCCTCAGGGCTTTGTTGGTGCATCTTGCGCACCGCATGTTTTGCCTTGCACAGCGTACATAGATTGAAAGCATGATACGATCTGGAGCTTATGGGTTGCTTTTGTAGGAGTGGCGGTCTGCAATGATTCTCCATAGAGCTTCGACGAGTGTCGGAAGTCTAGTTGTGACTGAGTAGCAGAATTTACACACGCAGATCACGACACATACAAGTTGTTTTGACGCCAAAGTAGGTGCGATCTGCGGGCTCTGTGTTGTTGAGCGCCCTCTGTGTGACATCTGTCAACACTTTGGCTTCCTTCTGCAGGAGCTAGACGATCTGGCTGCCGCACTCGCCTCACGCGTAAGGACACAAACACCCAGCAGCTTTTCAGAAGGTAGGGAGCAACGGTGCGTGTCTGGGGCTCACCAAGTTGGGCACAGCATCAGTCAAGCGTTACAGCAGTACCGGGGCCATTCGAACTCATCCTGCGGACTATGTGCGCTTTGCGGCAGCCGGCCGTGACGGATGCCAGGTCTATTCATACCGGGTCTGCAGGCTCTGTGCAAGCAAGTTTGCAGAGACAATTTTGCAGAGACGACTCAGCTGACATTGAACATTCTTGGTATGGATCATGTCTACCTTGCATGCTACAGAAACCTAGAACCACAGGGTTATTGGCGTACTTCATTAGTTCTGTGATGTGATCTGCAGGTGCTGAAGTGCTGACGCACAGTCCTTACAGCTTGTTCGTCCAACAGCAGCCAGAGCAAGAGCACCACCACCAGCAGCAGCAGCAGGAGCCACAACAGCAGCACTTGCACCTGCAGCTTGTGGAATCTGATCACAACCAAGACGGGCAGCCACGGCATCAAGAAAAACAGCTACAGCTCAGACGGAGCCCTTTGTCTGAGCAGCAGCAGCAGCAACAACAACAGGAATACTGGCAGCAAGTGGCAGGCGAGCAACAGGCAGAACAGCAGCACCTTCTTCTAGACCCTGAACAGAAGCAAGACCTGCAGCCAGAGTGTCAGCTAGTGCAATTTGTTCTAAACACCAGTCCTGTGCAGCAGCAGCAGCAGGACCCTCTAGCAGCAGCAGCTGCTGGCACAGCTCGAACAAACTTCCTCAGCAGTGACGGTGTCCTTACTCAAGCCCCCAGTGCAGAGATGAACTTGGCAGACGCATCAAATGCAGCAGTGCAAGCATCAAATGCAGCAGCAGCAGCAGCAGCAAGCTCCCCAGCAGCAGCAGCAGATGGTGCCCCTGAAGCAGAGGCAGCAGCAGGTGCTGCTCGTGCATACGCTATGAGGAATGTTCAGACACTGTCAGATGACGAGGATTACTTCGTTATGGGGGCAGCAGTGACGGACAGTGATACTGATACAGAGGAGTTGATGGGCCGAGTGGATTGGAGCATGGCACAGAACTCGGATGATTACTGCGGGGATGCACCACCTGGGTGAGCATTGCATTGTCTGTGTGTGAACACAATATAATCTTGCCTGTGGCAGGTCGAGGAGGGGCGGGGGGGGGGTATATTGGCACTGGTATACAGCAGATGATGTGCCACGTATAGAGGAGTAAAGGCACAAAGCTCGGGTGCTATTACCACGAGGCATTTTGCTGGTGCATCCAATGCAAGTGATGTCCCTGGCCAAGTGAATGTAGTATTGGCTGCTTAACTTGCGACGTCTCTTAGTCATCACGCACATTATCTGTAAGGTTGATGGATTTTGAGTGCAATTGGTGCCGCCTTCCACAATCTAGCTGCACTGAAACTCTGTCCTGCAGGACGCCGTTTGAGTGTAAGTGCTGCTGTGTTGCTGTCTGTATGTAGCCCTCCAGCTTCACATGTTCCAGCAGCGGCATCACAGCTGGCAGCAGCAGGCACAGCATCTGTAACAAGCGTGCACAGCAGCAACGCTCCAGAGCCGCTCAACAAAGAGGACTGGATGTTTGATTTCTCACGGCCAAGCGCTCCCATTGCTGCTGCTGCCGCCAGTGCTGCCAGCAGCAGCAGTGGACCAGTCAATCCAGCGCAACTCTCACAAGCTGCTGCTGCTGCTCAGCAAGCGGCAGCAGCTGATCGGCTAGCAAAGTTGGAAGCTGCTAATGCTGCCGCCGCTGCTGCTAGGGCGGCAGCAGCCAGCCGTGCTGCTGCTCATGCTGCTGCTGATCGGGCAGAACAGCAGCGAGAGTCTGCTGCTGCTGCTACTGGCGTCAGCGATGTCTGGGAGCATTTGGCAACAGTGGAAGAGCAGGAAGAGCAACAACAGCAGCAACGCCAGCAACAGCAGCAGCAAATGCGCGATGAAACAGAGCTTCCTGAAGATCTCAATGCACCGCTGGATCTGCTGCTTGCTGGTTTCCAAGCCGCCGTCAATCCTGCACCTCCAAACCGAGCAGCAGCTGCAGATGGTGCTCTGCAGGGAATTGATTCTCCCAGGTCCAATGTTTCAGACGATCTAGATCTGGACTTTTTGCCAGCTGAGAGGGTTACGCATTCAGCGGGAGTTGACAGGGGTACCTCAAGCATGGGCTTTGCAAACTGCTTGCCCCCTATACAGGATGACTTTGTGCTTGAATATAGCGATGGGCCTCGGCGGTTTAGCGCTGCTGCAGTGGAATTCACTGCTGCTGCTGCCACGGTAGCGGACATTCCGGCAGCACCAGTAGCCAGACCTCAGCGCCGGGCAGCAGCAGCAGCAGCGTGGGAACGTTATGACATCTGTGATGACCTAGATGAGTCACAGTTTGTTGCTGCTGAGCGGGTTGTGTATGCTCCAGCTCCTGCTGCTACTGCTGGCAGCAGCGGAGGCAATGCCCCATCTGTCGCATTCAGCAACAGTTTGCCACCAATACAAGATGAGCTCGACTTACAGTACAGCGATGTACCAAACTCAGCACCCAGCAACAACAGCAGCAGCAGAAACGGCAGCAGCAGTAGGGCCCAGCAACAGCAGCAGCAACAGTCAACAGCAGCGGTTCCTTCACCTGCTGTGGAACAGAAGCCAGCTGCATTGCATCCATGCATGCACCCAGCAGCCGCAGCAGCTGCTGCAGCAGCGGTGGAAGC
>NSMO01000045.1:0-36654 GCA_002588565.1 Coelastrella sp. UTEX B 3026
CCCCCATGAGCCATTAGCTGGCTCCTTACGGGTGTTGACCCTTGAGGTAACTTGTAGTAGTAGTAGTAGTAGTAGTAGTATTCACATGTTCTGTGGCACACCAGCCAGGTAGCTTCTACATTCTCCGTGTGTTACGTCATGGACTGCGAGCCAGACTGTATGGGACCATTGCTGGAGAGCGGTTGTACTGTGTAAGTTACAAGCTCGACAGCGTGTTGCATCAGGAGCTGGTCAAACCATTAGATAGTTGTGGCAGTACACTGTATTGTTTGAAACTGTCACATGTTGGCAGTGTTACATCTAAATGTAACAAATATTCGAACCTGTCAGGGTGATATACAGCTGTGTGATACACAGCCTGCAGGTCATGATCATGATCATGATCATGATTCATCTGAGTTCATGAACTCAGCCCAGAGACCCTGAAAGAACATGACACGGGCATGGCCAGGCCAGCGCCAATTACATCCGCCCGGACGGGCCTATTCATCACTGACTGCTTCCATGTATGGCTATACAGCCAACCTAGACCCAGAACTGCTGCACTTGCAAACACGCCCAGGACACCTATACTGCTGTGAGAGCCATGCAACAGGTTGGATACTGCTGTACTTTGGTGTAAAATGTGACGCCGCAGATAGGGGACTGCAGGTGTATATGCCGTTTAAAGAAAGCAGTGGCGATCGACCGGCTACCTGGCTCGCTTAGCTCGGAGCGTATGTCGGGTGGTGTGCTGCTTGGTATGCACCTGCGCGTCAGCTTGCGGCAGGCTGCGAGTAGCAGAGTGTAGACTATAATCGTAGTTGTAGCTCTGAGGCTCATGGGCATGTAGTAGCAGTGATCACCTGCAGCCAATCCTGCAGACTCGCCGCAGCGCTGGGCTAGCCCATCTGAAATGTATCTGCGGTACGTACCGGTATGTAGGTGCCAGTTCTCGGAGCTGCATGGCGTGGCTGGCAGTTGCTTGCCTGGGAATACCAGCCAGCAGCTTATTGGCGAGATGGTAGTCTACTCCGCGATGTTGTCGCCGCCAGGCTGGGCCAGCCTGGCTGGCACGCTCGGGCCCTGGCCCCGGCGATCAGCAATGGGGTCAATTCTTTTCTGTTGTTGCTGTTCCTTGTCAAGTGATCTGCTAGCGTACTTTAGTACTCAGTACAGGCTCCCAAGGCCCAGTGGCCGGAGTGGGTTTATATGTCTATGTCGTTTTCTATGTCAGTACAGGCTACGCAGTTTTGTACAGCTAGTGAAGGGCCACGCTGTCACACACGCCCCAAGCTTGGGGTGCTGTTGCTGTTTTACATTCTGGCATCAAGACAAACATGCCCAACAATGTGATGAAGTAAGGCAGTGCGTTCCTCTGTCACATGCCAACTATGCACATCACTCAGCAACGAACGGCATGTGGGCCACACCTTCCAGTGTACGACAAGGCTGCTCTTAGCCTCAGTCAGAAGTTTAACATCATAGATCACAGAATGCAACGCCTCTAGGGGACTGATCAGTCCGTGTGATGACACAGCAGCTACGACCAGGAAGGCCTTGTCAGAGGTGCAACTGTCCAAACACAATAAACACAAACTTTGCTTTGAAAGCACCAAGTCTGGGCAACTCTGATCCAACGACACCTATGGTATCGGTTGCTGCTGAATACTTGCTTAGCTGCTGGCTGAAGGAGCCTGCCCTGCGCTTGCTGGTCCTGATGCTGATGCACTGCTCATGTCCGGGACGTGCACGTTTCTAAGAAGCCTGAATGCTGGCCCGTACTGCAGACCTGATGCTGCCAACTGCTGATAGAGCTGTACTGTGTCCCTGGGAACTGTTGCGCTGGCACGCTGAGCATCCATAGTCCTCTCAGCCTTGCGGCATGAGAGACTCTCTGCTCTGGCTAGTTCTGCCTGTGCACAGCAGCAGCAGCAGCGGCGGCGGCAGGATAGTGGCGACACTGTAACTTCCTTGAGAGAGGGCCAGTACCTGTTGGTGACAAGTACCACTGATTGCTCTCTCAGGTGGTTACATTGTGTACATTTACAAAATTGCAGATTTAGCAATGCAGCGGATGAAGCTTTCTCATATTCCATACTGGCCCACTTCTGTAACTTAGTGTGCTGCTAACTGTTGCATGCAGTGCACCAACAAGCTAGTATACCCAGTGCCAGGTGTGACCTGGCATTGCAGAAGCATCAACAGGAGAACAACTCTGCCAGGTTGTGGCACACCAACTCATCATGAGTGACTCAGTGAACACAGCCAGCACACGCAGGAAGACTGCTTCTTGCAACAGCTGTGCATGTATCTAGGTTCTGTTTGGAACCTACACAAGCCTACACAGCCACCAAGTGTGGCGCACTGTTTCTTGATATCAATCATCGATGCAAGGCCACCATGGATGACCTGGCCACATAACAAGGGCCACTGGCTTGTAGGGTATCACTTCCAACTGTGAGCTCACCTCGTATGCCTGCTTCAGCAACTCCTGCATGGCCGCAACATCCTCTCCCAGCAGCGCAGCCTTCAACTGGGGATCCTGCAGACACCAGTTGTCCAGCACTAGTTCAGTGGCACATGCAGGCGGACAGGAACCGAGCCCTGTCAAGATTGAGGCCCATGAGTTGCACGCATATCCCACAAAGCTAGCCAGCAAGAGAATGCTGACGGTCCTTGCTACGAGGCTGATGCACTGTTGCAGCACTACAGTACCGACCTGTTCCAACTGTCCCAACTTCTCAGCATCCTGCCTTAAGGCCTGCTGAAATGCTTGCGGGTCCTTCGCTGTTCCGTCAGCTGCTAAAGCGTACGGTCCATCCATTGGTAAGTAACGAAGCTGCAGGCTTGAGCTGTGCGCAACCACTTTCTTGGTCCAGGCAAGCGCAGCGGGAGCCAGCGATGTGTGAGCGGCAAATCGTCCTTGGTACAAACGTGACAAACATCAAAACAGTTCCAAAAGCACACGATGGCTTCCATGACGCTGAGGCACGTACCCCGCGACAATTCGAGCAGTCCAAGGCTGCCACTTGGCACTGGCGCAACCGTATCGGCCAAGTCGCCTCGCTCTGGCTGCCTGTCACCTATTTCGACTTGATGCAAGGTTGATGTTACGGGTCACAGTGGCCGACAGAGGAGACGCCACCTCAATCTGCGACAATGACGACGGACACAACAGCAACTGTCGCTGCCCTGCAAGCAGCAGGAGATGATATAGAAGCGCTCGCTGACGCCATCATCAAAGCTTCCTATCTAGACCATATACCTGGTGAAGACAGGCAGAAGCTGCGAGGTTCGTCTGGTGTAGAGCTCCGCGGCTAAGCTGCCCCATTCATGCTGCTGTTGCAGCAGTTGTCCGACAGTAGCAGGCATGTGCCAGCCGTACCCGCTGCTTGTTGCACTGACAATGTATCGTCGTCAGTTGAAGATTGTGACTGCACGAACAGTCTCAAGGTTCATTGCATAGAGTTGATACACCATCAGCAGCTTGCATATCTTCCTGCACTGCTTCTCGTCCTGATAAAATCAGTCCTGACATACTGTTTCTTGCAGCTGCACGCACAAAACTACGAAAGCTGTTAGCTGCCAAGGACGCATCAGGAGGCCAAGGTGGCGCCAGCGGTCCAGCAGCAGGTGGTGCCCCTGCAGAGCGCTCACCTCATGCCAAGTCCAGCTATGATGCCTCTGAGTTTGAGACGCTAGCTGGCAAGTATGAGAGCCTCAAGTGGCGCATGATCAGCAAGCCAGGAGGAGCTACAGTCAAGCCGGACGACTTCTACAGGTGATGACTGTATAACATACTGGCCTTGGAGTGACTGCAGTCTGGACTAAGCTGGTGCTCAACGTGACAAACATGCATTGATGGCGCGTATGGACCTTGTCACAAGCACCAGGCCCGTTGACAGCTAGGTCACTGAACTTAGGTCACAGCCAGCACAGTGCAACCTCGCGGTGCTGGCAGTGACCTAAGTTCAGTGACCTAGCTGTCAACGTGCCTGGTGCTTGTCGAAGGCTGACGCGTCTGCATGAGCGCAGGTTTTCACTGTAAGAAGACAATGTGTTGCGAGAAATTTACACATCAACGCTTGTAGACGCTATTATGCTGGGCCGCTGTTGCTGACAGCTGCTGCATCAGTTATCCATATTGCGAGCAGCAGAGCACGCTCACCGATCACCCTCACTCCCCCTCGAACTTAACGGGAGATGTCAATGTCTTCAGGGTATTTTGAAAAGGCACAAAACTGAGTTGCTGTTGTGCTCCCTGCTGCATATACAGGCTGTATGGGCTGTATCAGCAAGCCACAGTTGGAGACAACGACACAGAGCGCCCAATGTGGGCGGAGAAGGGCGGTCTAGACTTTGAGGGTCGTGCTCGCTGGGATGCCTGGTCAGCAGTGAAGGGCATGGATGCAGAAAAGGCCAAGCTCAAGTTTGTCACACTGTACTACGAGTTCTTGCCAAGCTGCCTGTATGCCGACACTCGTGGTGGAGTGACAGCCTAATGGTCGCACAGCTCTGTAAGTGAACAGGAAGCCAGCTCATGCTGCAATTGGCATGGTATAGCTGAACCGCAATGACTACTTTAGCCCAGCTGCCCAACAAACATAACAATCATGCGATGGTTGCAAAAGCATTGCTGTCAAGCTGTATTGCTGTGGTCAAGTTGTTTCTGCGAATGATAGCCCATGTGACATGTACAGCCTCGTCACAGACCGAGCTATAGTATGGCGCCATAGCTATGGCCTCTTATAGTCAGCGGCTGCGCATAGTCTGCGCACGGTTTACGCAGACAGCCATTGTAACCTAACATTCCTCGCAAGCGTATACTGCCACCCCCCCTCTATCTTGGCAGCCAGGCACTGTTGAACCTGGCCACGTGCTCGTATGGTCTTATATATTATTATACTATTTGTTTCACATAACTTCAGGCGTCGCGCTTGCCTCGGGCTAACCGGCCTTTTATTGCGCGTGTATGCCTTCCTTATCGCTTCTATCAATTACTAATGTCCAATAATGACTTGAAAGAGCTTCGCAAGCTGCTGCACGAGCAGCAATACACCAGTGTCGAAGTAGCGGGCTTCTCATCAGACTTGAAAGTGGACAGCGGCAGCGCAAAGGGCAAGGCTAACACGTATGCTTGCGATGTTGATGGAGAGTGGCCTATAGTAACTTTCAGATTGACCTATCTGACCAAGATCAGGGACAGGTTGACTACCACCGACGTCTGCCTTCGTAACTGAACAGCCCAACCTGTCGCATCCAGATGCTGAGAACAACTATTAACTAGCCTACGGTGCATCTGAAAAGCATTGATCCCTCGATCAACGTCGCAGAACGGTACCGGGTTCTTCCTGCTGCAATCCTGCTCCGAGAGGAGTGCAGGCCATTCACAATGCTAAAGGTCTTTATAACAAGGGTGTTCATGCCGCCACAAGAAGATCGGGTGACATTTCTGACCATACTGGTTTGACGCGGTTGAGGGCAATTTTTCAGACTGTTCTGGGGCCTACGCACGCGCCTGACACGATATACCTGCATACAAAGGCGGTATTTAATTCTACGAGTGCTGGCTGGTCATACAAACAGCTGTCTGCTACGTACAACCACGCAGCTGGTCGGGTCCTCATTCCCCGGCCAGTTCGAGCATCCATCAGGGTGCGCGCACCGTATTGCCGGCTGCACACGGACTCATTGCGTGTATGGCTATCAAATGGGGCTTGCAGCGCAGTGCGCGCTGCCCTGTGCGCTGTGTTTGAGGGGGGGGTGGCAGTATAGGGCTTGCGGGGAATGTTAGGAGGCTAGTGCTTTGCAACTTATCACCAACTGATTATTCATACAGACCATGCATATGGTGCCGTCATCGACAATGCAGCCTTCTAGGCTCCTGCAAATGGAGCTGTAGCTGACAGCGCTGTATACTGTACTCTATGCTAGCATATGCACATGAGGTGGTGGGCAGAGTGCAAGGCATCTGCCGCAGACAACATGTGACATGTTGTAGAGAAGCATATGCTTTGATGTGGGGGATATCTAGCGGGCTATGGTTGTCAATCCGCCGGTTGCTGGCAGCCATGTGGCGTGTCGTTGCGTTTCTGCAGCTTGTCACAGCGACAGCTCCCATGCCTGCAGAATTTCACGCCCCGTATCTGCAAGTCGAGAGGTCCACAGCCGGCGGCAGCCTGCACTATTGTGCGTGACCGTGCAGTATCGTTCCTGGTGCGTACCCTGGCACGTTCATTTTCGCGAGTGTTGTAACTTCAAGTGACTATGTGACCAATACTGGCCGGAATTGCTTTTGACCTGCGTCCCTAGTGCAGGACTCGCCAAAAGGTGGCGGACCGCCTGCTCGTTTCCGAAGGCCTTCGGACATTGCGACACCGTGTCGGACCGGGTCGAACAGACCCGCTACCCTGCGCCGCGCGGGACGCAGCTGCAAGTCTGAGCAAGCGCAGAAGGCATTCCGGCGGCGGATCACATGCGGCAGGCCTGCGGAGGTTCAGAGATCGCGGTACTGAGTTGGGGACGGCCGTTGTACGCGTGCCAGTCACTGAGCAATGCGGTCTCGCGCGTCTGGTTAGCGTACCCTGAACTGGCGACAGGGGAGCGGCTGCCAGGTAACAATCTCGGCTTGGTAATCTTGCGGGGCGCCCAGATGCTGTTGTTCTTCATATGAGAAAGTTATTGATTCTTCACATAGCGGCCACATGTTGCCACATGCATATGCATGGCAGCAATGTCAACAGGGTTGGAGTTCCTTTCAGAATCGCTGCCTAGAACCGTCACTGACGGTACTGGCGATACCTGTGCGGTCACAGACAATCACTGCAATACTGATGTCGACATCGCAGGACACAGCATCATCAGAGGCACAAATGATGCATACAGCAGATGCTGTAGCAGCTGCAAAGCACAGATTCGACCTGCCGATCACAGATGTGTGACACCTATCGCAATAAGACATGCACATGTCAGGTGCAGATGGCAAGAAAAAGTCACTCAGCTGCATGTTGCGGCAGCAGTTGGTTGATGACATGGATCTTTCGCGCATGCAGCGCTTCCTCTTGGATACCAATACCACTGTTGGTCAACCTTGTCATACACTTGAAGATTGGCAACAGCCCATGCACTCTCCTTCAGCTGCATTCTGGCAAACCGCTGAGTCCTACTGACAACGAACCCACACCAATCCAAATGCCCCCCTGGAACAAATGACACAAGCGATCTGGCGCCAGCAGGTGTGGACCTGCAGTCAGGCTTTGTAAGAACCAGACTCAGCAGACACAAGCTGTTGCTACTTGATCAGCCTACAAGCCTTATACAAGCCATCTGCAGCAACCACGCCCAGTAACTGGTAAACCCCATCTAAGCTAAGAAGCCCAACTATAATATTCCTAAGTCCGTCACACTAAACCTTATCAAGTCACCTCAGTTCTAGCATGCACCATGATGGTTCAGTGTTGCATTCATTTGATAACATGCATACTACATGCCTACTGCAGCATTGCCGGCGACCCAGGGCCTCTAGGAGCAGGTGAATTGCTCCTGATCAGCGCCTGCTGCATGTATGACTCGCTGTCTGACCCCACAACTGCCTGACTCCTGGGACTTCCAGCTGTAGGAGTAGTACTCATGTCAGCGACCCGGGGTAGCGGGCTAGCACTATGACTCCTGGCACTGTTGTACCCTGCCGCTGCAGCTGATACTTGCTGCAGTGGGGCTGATGTTGGGTACCCAGCAACTGGCACCCCGGTTACGATGCCACCGCCAGCCTGTGCTGGTCGCTGCTGCTGACCCATCAGTGCGCTGCTTTCTGAGATGAACTGACCCTCTGGTGGCATTGCAGCACCACGCCACCGCTTTCTCATGATATACAGGCCTATGAGCAATGCCAACAGTGCTATGCCCCCAACTGCTGCAACAGCAGCAATCAAACGTGTGTTAACCCCACCTAAGCGGCCCAGCCGGACACCTGTCCTGGTGAATGCAACACCAACCGTGACACCTCGCCATCCTTGGGAGGCTAAGGTGTCAACCAAGGTCCCATTGACTATAAGAGCTTCAAGGTCATTTGCTGCGGCTGATGCTGCTTTCTGGCTCTTGAAGCCACTAACTCTGGCGACCACTAGCACGCCGCTGCTAGCAGTAGCAAGCAGTGCACGCCTATGGCCACTTGTGTCCTCACTGCCGTCTGCGCTGCTTGTACTGCCTGCTAGTGGTATGCTCTCTGGTACCCTGTGTATCGACACAGGGTCAAGCACAGGCTGTGGTAGCTTACGTTTCAGGGGTTTCTTAGGACCCATCAGCCCGAATGTCTGCCCCTGCTGCTCTTGTTTCTGCTGCTGAGCAATGGCTCTGGGAGTAGTGCTCCCTGCTGATTCAACGTTCTGTACATGCACCTTCTCCTGATTACCACTAGCCGCAGCTGCTCCTGCTGGTGCGCTTTGTTGCTGCATTAACACCCTTTCCTGTACAACAGGTTTGGGCCGTGGACGCGGCGTGCCATGACGGATGCGCCCCTCCCTCACAAACTCTGCTGCTGCCTCTGGACGCACGGTAGCACTCTGAGCAGCTGCACTCGATACTTCCTGATGTTTGTGATGCCTCTTTTTGTGGTGTTTGCTGTGGTGGCTGCCACTGCTGCTGCCAGTGCTTTCTTTGCTGCTACTGTCATCATAGTCAACTTCTTTCAGCGACCTTGTAGGCCGCACTGCATCATGTATATGCTGTACCAGGCTGTGGCTGGATTCTGAGTCTGCTGGCTGGGTTGTATGTGAACCAGACCTCTTGGTCTGCGCAGGCCCATCATGAATCAGTCTGTCGCCCACATCCCCTCCCCATGATGCCCCATTGGCTAAAAACACTGCATCACCATCGTGCTGATTGCTGTAGGATGCAACTACCACGGGGGAAGCAGCTGTGAATGCATCCTTGAAGCTGACAGTGAGCTGCACTGTCTTGGGTCTGCTGGTTGAGCGCGACTCCATCTTAGGGCCTATTACAGGGCTAAGTGGATGCAGCAGACGCTCCAAGTTGGTGTTGAGCACGTGTGTCTCAAGGTGGCCAGATGCCAGGTCAGGCTTGAGGACAGGCTGCGCAGCCAAAACCGCTGACAAATCAGCTGAATCACTGCTGGTGGCGGTACTGCTGGCTGAAGTGCTGCTTGGCTGGTTGCTGTCCACAGCTGCCGGCTCTGCTGGCACATCCCCTGGGCCTTCTGAGATAGTGAAAGCAGGCTCCTCGCTGCCTGCTGTTGCTGAAGGCTTGTCAACTGCTTCTGACGGCTTGGGGCCTGCATCTGTTGACTCTGAGAGTGTCGATGCTGTCTGATCGCTTGCTGCTGATGCTGCAGAGTTGGTGCCAGAGGGTTGATCATCTGTACTGCTGGTGTCAGCTACCGCTGCAGTCCCAGGGTTTTGCAGGACACCAGTTTGCCACTGGCCTGCTTCTCCTATCATGAGCATCTGCTGCAAGCTGCGTGTAGCTCCGCCTGGTTCTGAGAAGTCTGCGGCAGTGCCAGCAGCACCTGGTGTGGCAGCCTCTGCCTCACATTCAGCGGTGCTGCCTACACAGGCATTTGCTGCTGTTGTAGCTCCCGCTGACGCTGCATCGCCCACGGCTGCTGTATGGATGCGATACATCTCATCAGCCAGCAGCTCCCTGTGGCCGTCAAACACCCCTGCTGACACCAACTCGTTCACTGGGATAGCCAAGCTGTTAAGAGCTTTGCGCCTGCTGACACTTCCGGTGCTGTCACCATGCAGGTGCCCAACTGCCTGCTGATCCAACATGTGCTGAATGCTGCCTTGCCCTGCAACAGGGGCCTCGTCTTGTTGGATGTCTGACAGCAGAT
This sequence comes from Coelastrella sp. UTEX B 3026, assembly GCA_002588565.1. Classification (NCBI taxonomy): domain Eukaryota; kingdom Viridiplantae; phylum Chlorophyta; class Chlorophyceae; order Sphaeropleales; family Scenedesmaceae; genus Coelastrella; species Coelastrella sp. UTEX B 3026. Next base: position 9,833 of record NSMO01000045.1, read on the forward strand.
TTCTTCGGATGACCTGCTGGATGTCTGAGCCACCACTGACATTACCACCTCGTAGGCTCTTGCTGCCACTGCCGGTTCCCTCAATGCTGCTCCACTGCACCTTATCCAAGGCATCCTGCTTTGCTGAAGATATCTCCAAGATAGTGACGTCGTTCACATCTGAGTTGAGGAGCACTGCTAATGCCTCTTTGACCTTGCGCTGCTTTGCTAAGCTGAAGCTGCTGGGCTCCTCACCAACAAACACCATGCCCACTTCTGCATAGAAGGGTGCACTGTCTCTGGTGACCAGGTTGCTGCATGCCTCAATGCTGGTATCTGCATCAGCCTACAACGTGCAACACAGCAGTGGCAGAATCTCCGTTTTCAACTAGGCCAGAAGGCAGACGTTTAATGAGGGCGAGAAGAGATGCTATCAAGCAGACCAATGAAGGAGTGGCAGCCAGACTCTGCAGAGGCAGTACATCAGTATGCAACATGCTGAAAGGGAAAGACACTATCAGTATCAATAGCGTTGTAAGCCTGTGCTCAAATGACACCCGTCCCCTCCTGTGCACAGCTCAGAAGCTCACCGTGATACTGAAGGGCACTGTCTCGCTGCTTGAATCATTCAGCGACTCGCTCAGCAGTTGACAACCAACAGTTGTGTTTACCATCTGCGTCAATGTGATACGCCCGCTGCTCCAGCCATCACCATAGCTGTCATACAGATTCAAGTTGTAATCACCCAAGGGCAGACAGGCATAGCTGTAGTAGCTCCTGTAGTCCTTGTACTCAGGATCAGCTGCTGCTGCAACTGCTTGAGGGACCTTGCTCTTGATGTTCACAGGCAGCAGACCACCTGGGCACCAATGCATAACAGGACAACACGAAAAATAAGCAGTCAATGACTTGCTCATACTCATGTAATGCTGGGTTGAACTAAACACCACATGTCGCACACTTGCACATGCTGTTAGATGTCTGCACTGGGGCATGTTGCGTTGATAATTGTGCACATCCTTTGCATCTTCAACATGTTGCGGCTGGTCTGGTGGTCCATGCACAACCAAAAAAAAAATCCAAGAGCACTGTCAGCAAGCTGCTTGCATGTCAACTGCCTTTGTGACACATTAGGGCGCTGCAGCGGATTTAGCGCTGGTAGACCAGCTGCTGCTGTGCCCTGAACCCACCTGCCATGACAACATTGGACGTGCTCGGTGCATCATTACTAGCTGAAGCCGAGCGCTTGCTGACGAGCCAGCTCAGCTCAGATCCATACTGCCTACTGCGTAACACAACCTGCATCAGCTTGCTGCGACTGTCACAGGTTGGCAGCTTGACCTGTGGAGTCGCTGACGCCACATACGATGCTGCAAAGCCATGGCCCTGTGCAATCCAAACAATAAAAAACAGTGTGGGGCCATAGAACCGCAAGGCTGCAATGCTGGTGATCTGGGTCATAGGCTGCAGGCGTCGTCTGCATCTGCTACTAGTGGAGAAGAGCACTTGAAAGCAGAGCCAGAGCTGTCGTTTGATGCCAGAGCTGCTATGCAAGCACTTGAGGACAATGCAAGAGCTGCTGCTTGGTGCAATGGCCGCAAACGACCATCACCTGCACCGTGCCATCGGATGTGAACTGCAGATTGATCAGGCCAGTATCTGTGCTGACAGTATCTGGTATGTCGGAGCCTGAGAACATCCCAATCACACCATCAAAGTCCTGCAGGCACCGGCACAGATCACAACAAGCTGAGAAACCCGCGCTGGCACCACTCAGCTGCATGCAGTGTCATGTGTTAACCGGGTTGACCTGGAAGGCACAATACAGCTCAGGCTTTGCTGCGCCTTGGCCCCTTGGGAAGATGGTCTATCCATGCTCATCACAGACACAATAAGCATCACATACTGACTAAAGCAAGACAGCAGGCAGTGAAGCAAGGGCCTGTGATACCATGCATCCGTTGCTGCATGGTGTGCAGTTCACCATACCACATGCACATCCCTTTCTTGAAATGCTTGTCAAGCTTACCTCTACCGTGGGAATGTCATAGAGCTGTTCAGTAGCAAACCTCGAGAAGTTCACTGTGATGTATGGCCGGTCAGGTGTGTTGATGGTCCAGCTGCAGCTGCTGCTAGGGCTGTAGTAAGCATTGCCAACAACTCCATCAGTAATGTTTCCAGACAGGTCAGTCAGTGTTGTCTTTGCAGCACATAGCTGTGGCGGAGACAGCAAGCGGTTGCAAGCCAAGTTGACAGGACCAGGCCACACGCAGAGGTTGTCCATACTTTCCATGAGTGTCCAGCGGACCAGGTTCTCCAAAGACGCATCTGCACAGGTGGATGCTGCTAGTGAGTAGCCCCGAGCTTGAGCCACCGTGGATTGCCAGCTTGATACACCTGGACAGCAAAACACAACTAACAAGTTATCCAACCACCTAATGCGGATGAGACAAGAGTCAAAGTGCTGTGGCAAGACAAAAAGAGAACACTTGCTTGAATGAACACTGTTGAGTCAAAATGCCACTTTGAATCAACAGCAACCAGAAGACCGGCAGCAACTGTACCTTGTACCCTGGTCTTTGAATGTTCCTGCAGCTTGCACAGGGTATTCAGGCAATCCATATTGCACACTTGTGATTTGTCCCTGTTGATCCACCATTTGTTGTTCTCTCTGAACAGCGCAGGGCATACTGGGTCAACCACCAGGTCAACACACAGTTGACCATACTTGGCGTCACAGTAGGATGCCAGAGATCCTGCAGGGAATGAGGGTCGTATGGTAACACCACAAATTGAAACGTGTGTACAACACAGCCGGTACATCGGATGTTGCACAGGTCACATGATAAAGCATTGAATATCAGTCACATGGCTGTGCATCCTGCACAGGATGCAGCATCTCCAAAGCTACAAGCAAGCAGTGTTGGTCCAGCTGTGCTGCTGGTCACCATGGCATCTCACCTGGGCCCCCCCCTGCTGCCAGCAGCTGACCAAACGCACTGCTGCTGTTCAGAAACTGGAACCTCTGCTGCAATATGTCCCTATCAGCAGCAGTGTCTGTTGTGCACTGGCTGACATTGACCAATGCCTGCCTTGTGCCACACAGAGCTTCCAAGCACGACGCCACAGCCCAGCCGCTGAGGTCTGCACCAGTCTGTGAAGGGTCTGTTGCAGGACAGTCAACTTTGACTGGTCCGCTGCAGCTATAAGCAGCGCACTCCTTCTGTGTCCCAGCAGCAGTGAAGCACCAGGGGGTGGTGGTTACCCCGGTATTATGTTTGTAGGGCAGGCAGTCGTACATGGGGACTGCATCGTACGTGGTTGGCAGCTTGCAGGGGCCGCCGTCAGTTGTTACTCGGCCACCCTCCGGCGTGCAGATGTCAATGGAGTGACCGTTAAAGTCCCCGGCTCCCTTGCAGCCTTCGTCTATGTAACACCAGGTGGTGTCTGCACTGAACCCTGGTAAAACCTTGTTGTCCGGCAAACCCTGGCGGCATGTGCCATTGTATGACATGCCATCATACTTCCAAGGGTTGCGGCATCTGCAACCATTGACTGTCACTTGTTTGGTGTAGTCAAAGTCCAAGCCTGTTAGTGTGCCAGATTGACCATTGATTGTTGCGTTGATGGTGTTGCTGCCACCAAACTGATGAGCTCTGTATGTGCCTGGGCAGGTCGACCTGTCTACAACACACCAGGGTCCACGAGGGTCGCCGTCATCCACGCTGCTGCCATAGTAGTGCTTGTTGTTGAGCGTCCAGTGGGGGTGGCAGTTGCAGCCGGACAGTGTGATAGTTGGCGCGCAGTAATCCCAGGTCTCAGTTGCATTTGCAACCGCTGCATGAACATACAGTTCCAGGCAGCAGACATGAATAGTTACAAGACGCCAGCGGTCAAGGCGCTACAAAAGCACCTTGAACAGCAAGCTACAGTTAGGTGGCATTTTCAGCAGTAGTATTAGCAATGACCGCATCTCAAGCCACAAAAACAGCAGCCAGAGGTAACCGCTTACCACTTGAGTTTATGCAACTGTCTGGCTCATACATACACCAAGCTCCTTTAGGATCATTTGTTGGGTTGATACAAGTGCCGTTGAGGTATACAGTAGTGCCGTCAGTGCCAGTGTATGGCCACAACTGTGAGCACTGGCAGCCTGCAAGTGTTTTCTGGGCTGGCTTGAAGAAGCCGGAGATACTGACAGTTGCGCCATCCATAGAGTTGACCAGGAGCTGGGTTTCCATGTCCTGCAATGAAGTACGGCGCATGCACAATGTCTGGAGGGCAGATCTCCTTCAGTGGCAGACAGTTACCAATGATACTGTTAAAGGTGATTCAGCAGCGACCGGGTGTTGTTTAAGCTAATCAGATGCATAGTGTTATTCTGCTATGGCGTTGCTTGCATCTTGACATCCGCTGAAACTGGGCATTGGTTGGCCCCCCCATGATTGCCACCTACCCTAGCTATGTCAAATCCAAGTACGTCAGCAGCTTGCCTAGCCTTGAAAGCCGCAAGCTGTATGTGGTCACTGTATCCCCATTTGAGGCAGTCAGAATACTTGAATGTGACACCAACTTTGCTGTCAGCACTCGCATCCTTGCTGAGGTTGTATGAGCCTAAGTATGGGATTACTACACCACCTTGGGCTGGTGGCACCTCACCCCAACTCCCTCCTGTAGACACATGAAGGGCAGGCAGCGGCTGTGAACTCTTTCAGCTAGCAACAACTCAGGGCAGGCAGCAGCTGTCAACTCGATACCAGGCCCCATGCCTGTGTGTGATCTGTATGCTATTGCTGGGACTGTCTGCTGCTACTGCAGCGCTCATGGGGGTTCCTTGATGCAGTTGGCATGTTGACCGGCCACCTGCATTTCCTTGCCAAGGATCCTTGCAGCAGCTGCAATCCTCACCTGATGAGCTCACAAAGAGCTGCATAGTGGTTGAAGCTGTAGTTGTATCATAGACATACTTGATGATGCCGTTCTTCATGTCCGCTCTGGAGGCATAGCAGCTGGAAGAATAGTACACCTGCAAGGCGCATTAAAGCAGACAGTGATTTATGCAGGTTGGCAAGAGTGCACAAGGCAAAAGCCCCAGAAGTGTCATCTGAATTAGCAGGCTGTGGCTGACATGGCATCAAAAGCATGGACTGCCGTGGCAACCACATGCACCCACTGCATCAAAAAGGTGGCTGTGCTTAGTCCCGATCACAATGGGGCTCTGGCCAGAGAGCAATCTATCTATAGGTTGACAATCATCTGACCTTGACTTGCAGGATGAGCTGCTTGACGGCGCCACTCGAGTCTACCAGCCGTGATTCATCTGCGTATGCCAGAGCTAACCCATCAACAGCATCATCATTGTCCACCAGGTCCTGCACCAGGCCAAAGAGGTAGCCAGACCAAGTACCCACTGCAGACCTGCAGGTGTGAAAGCAACAACACTTGGTTGCAACCTTAGTACCATTGCCACTGAGGTCGTTCCTGCAGTGCTGAACAAGGCAAAAGATGCACACCAATGTTGCCATATGTAGTGCAAATCAGCAGAGCTGCAGTGTCTCAGCCACCTACAAGCTCTCAGGAAGCAGGGGTCATGCAGCACACATGGCAGGAGGAAAAGTACCATGCTCTGCAGCATGCGAGCAATTGTCGCCTACTTTTCCACTATGTTGGCCTCAGTGCTACCAGCTGTGAGGAACTCTGTCCCTGATGGGGTCCTGAACCCATACATCAGGCTGGCGGTGAGCCCCAAGTAGTTTGTAAGTGTGCCATGTGTGATCCAGGTGTTGGTACTCTTAGCCAAGTAGTTGACTGCATTTGTCTCCACAAACTTGAATGGACCTGCAAGCTCAGTCGCAGTGGGTATGCAGTCATTAGGTAGCCGAAGACACATAACAACAACAAGTCAAACAAACACATAAGTGCAAGAGCTGGGTTAGCTGCTGGATAGTGTACAAGGCGCTAGCAGCAGCATATGCCTGTAATTCCAATTACTTACCAAGGCTACCCGTGCTTGTGTACAGATTTGTTGCTGTGTACAGCCCTTGTAGGAATGTTAACCAGTCGTTCAATGATGTGGAGTCGGATGCGACCAGGGTTATGTAGCGGGCATCTAATGACAGACTGCTGCTTGGGAAGTAGACGGCCATGCCTGTCCCCTGCAAACATAACACGTGTGTGCAGTTCAGCACAATGCCCTGGTTGATGCATGGCTGCCTATGCAGACACAGGCGGCCCTGGACTGGTGCTAGACAATGCACGATGCATGAAGCATTGGTAAGACCTTCTCCTGGGTGTGCCAGAGAGCAGCCACAGGCTTTACACACACACAGGCAAAGCAGAAATAAGCAGCTGCTCACGTCCGACAGTTCTCCGTCCCTCTGATAGCCTCTAACAACATCTTTATAGGCCCCAGCCGAAGCATTGACCAATGGCAGCAGGCTGGTGCCTGCCATAGCCCTGAAGCCTGTGAGCATGGCTCCCATGTCTACATTGTCGTCAGCTCCAGAGATGCTTGCTAGCAGTGCTCGCTTCCTCAAAACACCCATGGAGTATGCTGCAGAAAGTCAGCAGTAGCCGCACAATGGTTTAGCATGACGGGCTTGGTACAATCTTGAGCTGCAGTTGCACTGCTACATGTTACCATGCAGGACGCTGCCATGAGTGACAATAAGGGATGTCAACTGCTGTGTTGCTGATTTGACATGGGGCGTGAGATCAAAGGATTGACTCCAACCAGGCAACTGCCTACCTGGGCTGTTCTGCAACTGAGTGGACATGTATTTTGTCATACTGTTCACTGCTGTCTTCAGTGTGCTGCTGACGATGTCCAGGTCCAGCAGTCCCAATGTCAACCCAGAAGTCTCATAATATGCTGCCTGATCCATGTAGCCCTTGATCACCAAGTCACCAATGTCTTTGGCCTCAAATGATGTGAGAGATTGGCCTGCTGCATTCCGCTGCTGTATCAAGCCCTTGATGGGTGCTGAGTAATCCCAGCCGTGACCTGGCTCTAGCAGCTCACTGGCTAGCAGGTAGTGGCTATATGGTGACAGCAGTGCACCCACTTCATACATGGCCATCAGACAGGCGTCAAAGCCAATGATGTCAAGCCTGACTGGGGCACCTGTGGAGTCCTTCAGACCGGCTTGTAGACCTACATGAAAACAACAAACGTGTGACTCTTTGCTTTTGACTCTGTCTAGCTAGACGTCCTGCAGCGGATGGGCAATCAGCTGAACTGATCCAAACGTCACTGTTTCCATAAAGGCACTTGTGCAACAAACACAGTGGCTGATCGCCAGTACTACGTTCGTTTTGGCACGAGCTGCTGCAGCTGCAAGACCTTATGCCTGCTGCTGAGCAAAGCATACCTTGTGTGATCTTCTGGATGCTGAGTATGTCGCAGCCCCAGTTCTGACTGTATGTAGCTGTGCTTGTGCATGTGTGATCAACACCATAGCCAGACCAACCACTGCCATGATCCCAGAAAACCAGCATGTACTTTCTGTCAGCAGAGGGAGGGTACCTGCACAATGAAGAGCACAGCATTCTTGTATTGTGATTATGCAGACCATGTGGGCCCTTGGAGTTAAGGAGCTGAGTCTACAAAAGCAGTGATATAAGCGTGCAAACGCAGCACAGGCTGTTGCTGCAGGAAACGGCTGCTGCCTAGATCAGCACTTTTGCTGCTGGACATATTGTGACTGCGGATGGCGGCTGCTCACCTTACAAGACCCTCAGCAAGAAATCTAGATACTGTTTCCGGTTTTGACATGTCGATCTCTCCCCAGTCTTTGAGCTGATTCCACTGCCCGCCTGCAGGCACAATGGGCTGTAGGTTCATGTGCAGAAGACGATGGTTCACTGCAGCTGGAACTGGCTCCTTCCGGCAATGCATGCTTTCAATTGCATTGAGTGCAGTAGCTTGCATTTGTTTTACCTGGCATTGCAATGAGCTCTTTTGCAGTAGTCCACTCATTGTTCAGCAGAGTGTAATCTGCATGGGCACTGTTGTTCTGCAGGTATGTTGTAGGCTGTCCTGTGCCCCTATCGACAAGCAACAGCACATCTGGGTAGGTGCCTGCTGGGCAGCACCGACTGGCACTGCCTTGGCCAGCAGAGCACGGTGTGCTGTATGTGAACACTGTTCCTGATGGACAGGACCCGCCGCATGCAGTGGTAGCACACCCCATTGGCTCAGCAGCCATACCAGACATGACCTCCTGCAGCAGGAACGACGTGTTTGTATGCTGATTCCAGGCTGGTACGAAATGATATCTCCCAACACAACTCAATTCCAAAGAAGCTACTGTACATGCCACCATGCAGTCTGCACTGCTGGACCAGTCCAACAAGTGCTGCTTTACTCTGTAGGCGCGTTGTATCTGCAAGTCATTCATTATTTATCGATCTTCTTACCTCCAGGTCCATTAGCCCAAACTGTTCCAGGTCATTGTCAGCCAGCATGTATATGAAAATGGTCCATTTGTTGGGTGCTGCAGATGCTGGCGTAGACTGCAGGACCCAGCACAATGTAACAACGACTCCCAGCCATCGCAGGCGAGGCAACAAACCCTCGCTTCTGCTGCCCATTTTCATATGATTCACCAGCGGTGCATGGCTCCCAAGAGCTACGCAGAAGTCTGCACCCACGCTGGTGCTACTAAACGTACAGAATGGACGTGACCAGCAAGATGGCGCAGAGCCATCAACGCCATAATCCACAATACAAACACGGGACGTTGTTTCGAATTGGTTCAGTTCTGCTTGTTGCAGCCATTCGAGGGGAAGGTCAGCAGACGTTGACCACACATCGCCTGCTGTCGGGCCGCATCACGTTTAATTTCGCTGGCACGAAAGGCGGTCCTATACAGAGTCACAAGGGTGCTTTTGCAAGCCACATTGGACGGACTCGAAGTAACACAATTTGAGTCCCGCAGTGACACCCAAGTGCGCCGCGGTCTGATAGCTTGCTTTGCCTGTTGTGTGCCAGGGCTGATGTTAAAACAGTCGTACTAACCAGCTACTATTGTGCACTGTGCAGTGCTCGCACAGCACAAAGTTTAGTTGCGGGGAATTTGCTGCTTAACTTGTACCATTGCGCTTTGGACATTATCTAGAGACAAAGAAGAGACCTCAGATACATAGCTTTGCAGCTGGGGTGAACATGTCCCTTGATGTTGAGCTTGACGATGCCGCTATGCAGCAAGGTAACTTTGAGCTACCCGTCCATGCTTGCCGCGATGCCACAAGCGGAGTTCATCCGAAGCTTTATGCTTCTGCAGATGATGAGCAGCCGAAGGCTAAGCGCAAGCTCAGTCGGCTAGCTCATATGACTGTCAACAAGTCAGCAGCTGGAGAAGATCAGGAGCTGCTTCACAAAAGCTCTGCTGCCACAGCGGGCTTCGGAAGTCCTTACAAGGCAGCTAAACATAAGGAAGCGCTCGACAGGGACCTTGAAGATGCCGACGATGATGCAGCAGTGAAGCTTGACAATAGCACAGCACCAGTGAATCTCAATTCAGCCAGTCAGCAGCAGCAACAGAGCCAGTCAGCAGCTCAGCAACCACAACCCTTAGCTACTGCAACACACGCTCTGGGAGCACTCACACAAGAGACTCCTGCCGTGTCCAATCCAGCCAGTGCAGGTGGGCAGCTCAGCAAGCCGGAGGAATCAATGATAGATGCAGCTGCCACAGAACCTCCAGGTGCTGCAACAAGAAGCACAGCAACGCTCCAGCCTCACCGTGTCAATCTAGATGATGAAAGTGACGATGAGTGGGAAGATCAACCAGCCCCAGTTATTCAGGATGCAGCAGACACGGCTGAGGATGTTGCTGGAGCTTCAATCAACAGACTACAAGCAGCAGACTCAGCAGCCCAGCATGCAGCAGAGTATGATCCCACAAGCAGACGGCGTGAGCAGTATGACGATGAGGACGAGTGGGAGGAGCTGGTGATCAAAGAGAAAGTCAAGGGTAAGCAGTTGCGAGTGGTGGGTGCTGATCTTGCAATGACCTGGCGCTGCTCAAGTCACTTGGGGCCTGAAAGGGCAAGCATACTCCCTTGAGCCAGTTTGACTGCTATAAGCACGCCAGCTGCAGAACCGTTTGCTTGCTGTTACGCCACTCTGCAAGGCTGGGCCTGTTTGCTGCATAGTCCTTGACACTGGAGTCATTACCTGCCACTTGCACCTAGCACCGCTAAGCTTGCGGCTGCAGGTACTCAAGCTGGGTCAGCATCTCAGCAGGACGGAGAGGAAGAGCAGGGCTCAGCCTCCAACAGCGGCAGCGAGGAGGAAAATGACATCTTGGCAGGCGACCCAGATGAAACCAATGCAGCAACACAGAGACTGCTAAGAGGTATGAGCGCAGTAACAAGCCACATGGTGCACCCGGCTCCAATGATGTGCACATATTGAAGATGGTCAGTCAATGAGCCAGACAGTATGCGCAGCTGCCAGGCTTATAGGATGCTGCCAGCGTGTTTTCTGCGTCTGCTTGAACCTGTGCACGTGCCTGAATGCACAAGCTGCCATTGCTCATGCAAGCACTGCATGTTACCCCCTGTGTGCAGATTCTGCTGCTCGTGATGGCTTAGGCAAGGGCTTCAAGCCAGAAGTAGCACCACTCAACAGCCTGCTGGGCAAGCTGGCAGCTAGGCAAGCAGCACTTGAGGCCAAGTAAGTGTTGTGGCACACACATTGCGTTTGGCTGCACAGATTACAACGGTTGTCAAGTTGGCAGCAGAGTTACAGCGGCAACTATTGTGCTCTGTGCGCCTTGCATGTAGGCAAAACTGTGCAACTCCTGTGTTTGATATCCAAGCGAGTGATGTCTGAGGATTGCAGGGATGGATTGTCCTCTGATGCCAGTTCGCCACTTTTGTCTGCAGGGCCAAGCAGAGAGCCCCCATCATGGGGCAGCAGCAACAACAAGCAGCTCTTACCCTAGAACAGCTCAAAGCACATCTGGAGCAGCATAGCATAGGCACCAAGCAGCCTCACAAGCAGCATGATGCACAGATGGCAGCTGCAGATGAAGCACCAGATGCAGCTGATGGCGGCTCACAGCAAGCAGACGTAGGGCATGGTGACATAGAGCTAGATGCCTCGGATGACGAGCTGATGATTGAGCCAGCGCAGCAGCAGCCAAGGGGCGATCCTATAGTTGCAGCAATGTTGCCGCCAGACACACAGGAGTTGCTAGCTGAGTTGCCGCCGCGACAGCCAGGTGCAGGCGGCATCATTGCAGGCAGCGAAGTGTGTGCTGGCACAGCCACTGAGCTAGATCTGCAGCTAGGGGATGATGGTGATGAGGACAACAATGCCGGTGATAACAGCAAGGGCTCTCAGGGGGATGAGGACATGCAGGATGCTGCAGGGGACTGCAGTGAGGGTGAAGCGGATGGCAGTGGCAGTGGTGAAGAGGAATTGCTAGATAGCAGTGAGGTACGCAGTGGCTCAGAATCAGAATCTGACAACTCAGAAGAGCAGCAGCAGTCAGAGGAGCTAGCAGAGCCAGAGCCACTGCACTGGGAAGAAGAAGAGCAGGAGGCAGATCCCGCCAGCAGCAGCCAGCAGGAAGGTGCTGGTGTTGAAGCTATCAAGAATAGGAAAGGTGGCAAAAATATCAGGCGACGTGGTGCTGCTGGTGGCTTCATTGACGCTGAAGCAGACTTGAGTGATGATGAGGGACACGACGAGGATGGCGAGTCAGATGATGAGGGATATGAGGAGGATGCAATGCTGGTGAGTGAGGCTGGCCAAATCAAGTACTGTGGTGAGTTCGTGCCATATGGCTGGTGGTGGAAGCACGCCACCCATGCTGCTGCCACCACTGCCGGTCATAGTCGTAGGCACTCTGAGCCCTTGCATGCAATGTGCAGAGCTAACTGCTTATCAGTCGACACTGCACGTTCCCGCTTGTCTGTCGCCATGTATGCTGGTTGCGCCCATGACAGGCAGAAGTGGTTGATTGTGTGTTGGACTGGATCTGTGCAAGCATGACAGAGGCGGCGTCCCAACAGCCTGTCACTTGTGCTGCTGCCAGCAGAATCAACTACTGAATATCTGCAAACAGAAACAGCTCACTGCTGCTGCCATTGTCTGGTTCCACAGGCTGACCTGATCCGCGAGGTGAAAGAGGGCCGTATGGATGAAACCCGTCGTGCTGACCTTCACTCCAAGTGGTTGGCAGGCAAAGATGCCAAGGAGATGAAGGACCTGCTGGATGCACTCAAAAGGGGCTTCAAGCGCAAGAGGAAGGCCGGTGCTGGTCTTGATGATGACGATGATGTGAGTTTGTTAAGTCATGTTTGGTTAGAACCCCGGGCCTGAGATCTCTGTGCAAAGCTACTGCATGCAATGGTCAGGCATCCTGCATGCCTCGTGCAGCTTTGACCTGCTTTCGAGAGACAAAAGCTGCACCAGCCTGTTGTGTTAAATATGCATTGCTGATGTGACTAACAGCAGTTGGACGCCTGACAACCCTTGCATTGCGCATTGTGCTGGTCTGCAGGATGGCACTGATGCTGAGGCCCGTCGCAGACGTGCTCAGCTGCTCGGGACATGGGATGATGCAGAAGAAGAAGATGATGAAGCTGCACCAGCAGGAACTGACAGGTGGGCACTGCAGGAAAGGTGGCTCTGCATGCTTACTAGCAGAATTTGATCAGGGAAACACATGCAGGCCATGGAACTTGGATACCTGGCATTTAATATATGCCTGTTTGAGCTGTGACTGCGCAATGGGGCATTTAGCACATTGTAATCACGTAGCAGTGGACGCTCAGTGTCTACATCTGTCTTAGGTGTGCTGTGTGGCCTGTTGCAGGTTGAAGCGCCTGGACTTCCAGTGGCAGGAGCAAGAGGATGACATGCAGGCAGCAGCAGCAGCATTGGCCGCTGAGCTGGCAAACAGGGAGAAGCAAAGAAAGATACAGGACCTGCAACTGCAGGCCAGCGAGTCACAGGTGTGAAGTGCAGAAGCCTCTCACCTTCCACTGCAGTTCCTTTGATGTTAGAAGCTCACTGCGGTGTGCTTCTATTTGTCTGAGCAAACCTGAGGCGTGAAGGTGTTGTATGAGTTCACCACATGTCGTACTCAAGCCACACACTGCTGCACCGTCAATTACCAGGAACTGCATCACCTAGGCTGAATGCTCAGAAATGAACAGCTCAGGGATGCTTAGCTCAAGTACCAGTCAAGGGTGGGCTTGTGCTCATTCGTCCCATGCTGAATCTGCGGGATCGATCTGCTGCTGTACTGCTGCACAGGATGGTGTTGATGTGATGCAGCTTCTTCATATGGATGTTGACGAAGACTCTCAGCACACCGCTGCACTCCTCAGCAAGTCGGCATCTGCACCAGCAGCAGTACCAGGCGCATCAGCACCAGGCAGCTCAGAGCCTGCACGCGCATCAGTACCTATCATAGCCAACTCTCTTCCAGCACAGGCCAGGCTGGGAGGAGGCAGCAAGCTGAGGAATCAGTCTGGTCCTGCTAAGGAGCCTGGAGCTGCAGCAGTGCAAGCTGGCGGCAGTGCTGGAGGCTTCACATTCCAGATGTTTGGAAAGGACCTGACCAACAGCGGCAAGCAACAGCCAGCAAAGCAACAGGTATGTGCTTCGTTCACACACATCAGTTACATCATTGACTGAGCTTCAGTGTGTGACCTGGCAGTGTGCTGCACCCGACTCTACCAGTGGACTCTGCCCGGCAGTGCTTGTCACAAGAACCATGTCTGGTCCATAATGTCACATGTACATGGGCTGTATCTCATTGTCTTGGTGCATCAGCCGACCCCTTTGCCATAATGTGCGTTGTGCTGCAGGTTGCCGGCAGCTTCATAGGGAGGTCAGCCAGCAACTCTGTCACTGTCCGGGCTGCATCCAACTACGGCGCCAGCAGGTCCTTTGTGTTTGGCTCAGACCCCAGCAACTACAGCAACCCTGCTGCCAAGGAACAGCAAGGAGATGCCAAGGCTGGGGCAGCAGCAGCTACAGGCCCATCATCCTTTGCAGGACTGGGCAAGTTGATTGCAGAGTCGGCACCCAAAGGCACAGGGTCTAGCAGACTAGGGCAGGGGGTGGGGGCTGCTGCCAGCCAGGATTCAACTCTGTTGAGTATGTTAGGAAAGAAGGGGCCTAGTAATGCTGCTGTGGGTGGTAGTGCAAGGCTGCACATGGATGCTGTCGGTACCAAGTTCAAGGTTGTGGGGAGCAAGGGTGGTGATGGGAACACAGGCACCTCCAGGGGTGGTCCCTGGCAGTTCTGATCTGTCTGAAGTTCGCCTTGGGCGACCCAGCAGTAGCAATGGCGTGTACAGTCGTATAATCTCCACTCAGGTAGAGCCATTTAGGCACTCTCAGGATGGCACGTGTGCTAGGAAAGAAAGGCTGGTTGTGTTTCTGCTTCAGAGACCCTCTGTCTCTGTAAGTTCCATCAATGCTCTGTAGCAGTGGGCACCATTTGTGCAAAGCTGTTTGATCGAGCTTATTCTGGAGTCTTGACTGGGTTGTGGTGTCTGAGGTTGCTGCTTAGTGTGTTATGCACCTGAAATGCTCAACAAAATGAATGATGATCTGAGTGGTTTTGTAAGTCGCCTCTACTGCGAGGTGTGGGATCCCCGTCTAGTTTGTCAGCAAGTATGCTACCAAACGGCACTGTTTGTCTGTTGCAAATAATTCCTGCTTGACGACAATATAGGGTAATGAGTTCAAGGTGTTGTTCTGCCCATGGTGCTCAGGGAAATGTCTGCCTGCCAATTCGGCACTTGCTTGGTAGTGTTTGCTTGCTTCCCTGTCACCTAACTGACGTTCATACCCGTACTGACGCTGGCAGCTGCTACCATGATGATTCTCCCCAGCACTGAATGCTGCAAAAAGCAACATGTCTGTGCATATGCACCATAAGACAGCACAACTACAACTGCAACGCAATGCAAACATGTGACGTGACGGCCACCTTGTTCACATGGCAGATTGGCCAGCTACAATTCCTGCCACAGTTACCAACTAAAGTCATGTCTAACCATCTGGTTGGCGCCCAGTGCTTTGCAACACCGTCGGTAACAGCAACATGCCCTCAAGTACATGTACGCTATAGTGTACACTTTATGGCATGCACTTGCGAACTCTTCGCCAGAGAGCTGCGTGTTGAGGTGGCACATCGATGTATGATATCCGGTTGCCAAGTGGCTGTGTCAGAGAGCCTGTCTGTCTGTTTGTCTGTCTGTCACTCCTCCCCGAACTGCAAAAGCAGCACTTTGCAAAGGACCAAGACTACCCATCTGTCAGCAATCATACCAACGTACACCATTGGCAAGATGGACTCACGCTGGTTGCGCCATGGCTGAGCTGGCAGCATTGACAAATAGATCAACCGGCTTGTTTGCTCAGGCCTGTTTGACTGCTGTGATGCTGACCAGCGTCCCTGCCAAATGTCTCTGCTGACGGCTGATGCCCATCCCTGGCAAGTGGCTGACAAGGCCTGGGACATCTTGACCCCAGTCACAGCCTTTGCTGATGGGAGCGACCAGGGAGCGAGTGGCGCCCTGCAAACCACAACACCAACTCAGATCTACTGTCCAGCAGCACGGCTTGTAAGTCGGCCAGCTTGTATGCCATACAGTATTGCTGATGGCCAACAAGGATGCACCACGATGACTCCCCTGCTGAGAGTTGCTGTGCAGGTTGTCTCTATCATGGGGCTGAGCGCATATGCCTTACATTACTGATCACCGTACTCCTGTTTGCAACTTGCAATCTGCGGCAGGCTGCCGGCCCCATGTGTTACACAAGTCATCTACATGGCTGAAACTTCACACATCCTCCTGAAACTGCATACTCGCTAGCTAACCAGAAGTTGCATCACCCGTGCTTCCTTCAAGCACCCACCTGGTATGCCCCGAGCAGTGGATTACCACTCCTGCTATGCTCCAGCAGTAACAGCCTGCCCCCAGGCTTCAACACCCTCGCCATCTCCGCTAACGCCCCCTCAGGCTGGTCAAACACACACAAGCTGAAAGTGTCTAGCACCACGTCATAGCTGTTATCAGGGAAGGGCAGGCTGGTTACATTTGCTTGCACCAACTGCACAGGGACTTGCAGACGGGCTGATGAGGCTGCTACAGGTCCCTCTGAGCCAGAAGCAACAGCGCTGGCTGTCTTGCTGGGTATGTACGCTGCAGGGATCGAAGTGCTGACTCTGCTTGCTGCTTCAGTGAGCATCCCTTGTGAGAGGTCTATGCCTGTGAGTGATGACACTGCTGGCCAGTTGTACAGGGGCAAGTTGAGGCCAGTACCAACTGCAATCTCAAGGACACTCCCACTGGCCTGTATGCAAACAGCACGATGACAGCATACATGGTGAAGGACTTACTAACAGTTTACAGTTTCCGCTATCGAACTATGGTGCGGGTCCGACGGCCGCAGAGCTATGACTGGTGGGTAGCTTATGAATGTTGAAGGACAAGTGAGTATGGCATCCATCCAAGTTCCGTAGGTGTAGGATGAACCTAAACCCTGCGTGTGCACATCATGTAACGCCAGTCTATTTCAAGGTTGCAAGCCAACATGCAGCAAACACGTGTGTGCCAGGCAGGGCTGCACACTGAATACAGCATGCTGAGCTGCTGCATGACTTGGAATCACACCAGGAGTCCTGCAAACGTGTGCTACATAGAGCCAGGTTGATGGCATCTGACCTGACTGATAAGCTGCTGTCGCAACTCAGGGAACCCTAGCGCTTCAGAAGCAGCTCCACCATCAAGCTTGTCATAGCTAGGAGCGTACCTGAACAAACACAAAAAGAGACACTGAAAGCCATTTTAACGCACAGTTTACAGCACACTGCTGCGTGGGTAGCACATGAGCAGATGCAAGCACTATGCGTTGTGGCTGTAGTTGCGCCCTGCATACATACATGGAGGCCTCACCAGCAGCCAGGTTTCGAACCTGAGGCATTGGTTTGAATAGCCTGAAGCCGGTGGTTGCCAACATTGTCTGCAGGTGAGCATTGCCACCCCCAGTCGCTGTCACCTGTCGTAGTCTGCTTGTATGTCAGCAATTGCCAGGCAGCTCTTGCGGCTGTCAACTAGCAGCTGTCTCCAAGCTCGCAGATCCGATTGCTGCTCTACTACTGCTGCTGCTGCTTTGTTCCTTGGATCACTCCAAAGCAGCAGCTGCTGCAAAGCGATGGCTGTTGCCAGCACAGTCTGTCTCCTGCTAGCTGCTGCTGGATCTGCCCCGCATTGGGTAGCTTCTCCTATCATGCGTGCCGCCTGAATAGCTATTCGGTGGGGTTTCGTACGCGTTGCTGCTGTGTGTTGGTGGTGGTGGTGGTGCTGCTGCTGGGGCCTGGCAGACATGGCTGTATGCTGTTGCAGTGCAGTGCATGACCGAACTGGAGCCCCCATTGCTGAAGGCGCAATTCCTGAAGGTTGATTTGCCGTCGAGGCTTTGCAAGGTGGTTGAGGTGATGAAAGGGAGTGGTGAAAGCATGCAGAGTGCTATGATGGTGTACGATGTACTGCTCAGAGACTGTGTGGCCCTCGTACAGAATTAGCAGCGCTACTGCAAGCAGTTTGATGGATGCTGTGCCTCTGACCTGCGTTCAAGCTGCAGCCCACAGCTCATGAGTGAAGTACAACAGTCACCGTTCCGGGAGTGGCAGGGACCACGGCGAAACCTGGCGCGTCAAGAGTCTCCAAACACCACATGCTTTGGTAACCACTCAAACGTGTCATAGCAGTTTCATGCCGCAGTGTTCCTTGCGTGTTGATGGGCTGCCGTAGCTAGCCCTTGCTTCTATTCCTGGTCGTTCCAGGTGCAGCATGTACACATCACACTGCAATACAGTTCTATCACAACGTACGGGACCTCGCCTACTGCCGATCAGTCCAGGCCATGGCCGGCAATATGCTGTGCTGCTCCACCACAGCAGTAGCAGCCGCTTTGTGCCTATACGCGCGGTTAGATCCAGTAATCCGGAACTAGCAGACCGTACAAAGGAATATTGGGACGATGAGGAAGATATCCACGAAGCAGTTGAGCGCTTGGGCATCAATAAGGTCCAGCAAGGGCAGGACAGCACTCCACTCCTGTCCAAAGTCAATCAGATGTATCTCAAGAAGACGTTCGCAGACGGGTTTATTGGACCTTTGGAGATACGGCATATACAAGGTAACACTAGGCAGATAAATGGCTTGCAGGGACTCTTTTGAGGGCAGTTGTTACATGCCTTGCCGGTCTGGCCCAGGCACTCTCCTAGTGACAGTGCGCTTCGCAGCAGTTTTCGGAGGAGGCTTCTGCTGTGTCCACGCGACTCCAACAACCAGTCGCATGCTGGTTATGTTGACCAGATCTCTTATTGTAGTGCTCGTTGCAGCACTGCCATATGTACTTTGAATTTAGCCGACCTCCAATGGCCGGACCAGTGCTCACACAACACGAAGTCTGAAATGAATAAGTGCTGACATGATCAATGCAGGCAAGGGCTACGGTTTAGTTGCAGCTAAAGATATTCCCAAAGGCACACTGTTAGCAATCTGTCAGCCCCTAGCCTGGTTATCAGGCCAGCCTGGATCGCCGCCAAAACTGGAAGCCCTGATTCAACACATGAAAGACTCAAGCTTCACAGAAGCACAGATGAACGCATTGCTGAGCTTGTGTTCACTCCCCTCCCTCGATCAAGCACACGAGCAACAGCAGCAGCGGCAGCAGCAGCAGGAGCGGCAAGATCGGTTGCTCAAGGCGGGGCGGGAGTTAGAAGAGTCCCCGCAGGTTCCGGGACTCAAAAGGAAGGGACCAGCAGTTAGTAGTTACTCAATCAGTAAGAGTAAGCAGTTGAAAGAGATGCAGCGAAAGATTATGCAAGAACGTGGGCTGGACTGGCAGGATGATGCTGGCAGCAGCAGCAGCAGCAGCACTGAGTTGAGTCGAGTAGCAGCAGGGCAGCAGCGCCGCACACCAGATCTGCTAGAGTTGCTGGAATGCACGAAGGATAGCCCTGAAGCTGCTGGCGCTGCTGCTGCTGCCGCCAGTGGTGGCAGCAGAGTCAGCAGGAGCAGCAGCAGCAGCAGTAGATGGGGTCGTGGGTCTGAAGATATGTGGGCGGGCGCCAGCAGGGCTTTGCAACATGGCAGCAGCAGCAGGATGAAGATGAGCCTTGATAGGTGATGTTTGGCTGTTGGTTCCTTATACATCAGCACAAACAGCTAAGCACACGCTTTTACAGTTACGCTTGTACACATGCACCTGCAGCATTCATGTCAGAATTGATCTGTGCTGAGCTGATCGACAAATGTCCCGTTGTGTGCTGCATGCTGCTGGTGACCTGTGGGGGCAGTCAACTAAGTAAGTTGCGAGTAACGTGTGCGTTACCTTGTGCCAATCAACCTCAAATCATCCATGTCATCTGCACGGAGGCAGTTGATCCACCCACCTTGTACCACATGTACACACTGCAAATGTAGACACTATTCTGGGTTGGTTCCGTGTGTAAGTGTCTTTGGAGGCCTTGCTGTTATGATTCGGACCCACATCAATAAGTGCTCCAATAGGGTAGACCCCACAAGAAGGACTCTATTGCTGATCCAGTAATGTTGACAATCACCAGCGCTGTGTCTGTCCTGCAGGTTAACTGCCCTCGTCATGCGCAATGCACACAGCGAAATGTGTCAGGACTTGCCAGTCTGCAGCATACGTGAAGATATACCACAAGCAATAACAGGCATCTGGCCACTGCTCGCGCTATTTAATCACAGCTGCGCACCGAATACAGTAGCAGTTATGGTCGGCGAGATACCGCTGCCACAGGAGCAGCCACAGCAGCAGCAGCTGCTGCCAAAACAGCACCAGCAGCAGATGCTAGCATCCAACCTCAGCAGCAAACCGTCATCTGCTCCTGTCAATCGCTGGGCACAGAATAAGCTGGCAGCAGCAGCAGGGAAACAGCCGTCAGGGAGGGCCTTATCCCGCACCGGCAGCAGCAGCAGCAGCAGCAGTGCGCTGATCAAGCCTGGTCCTGCAGGTGGTGGTGTCACCAGCAGTGCAGCAGGTGTGGGGCCTGTGATTCTAGTGCGTGCTATTGCTGACCTGTCAGCTGGTGATGAGGTGTGTGTTGATTATCTGTCACCGGGTGTTGAAGGGAGTCTGGTGCACACGGAGCGGCGCCGGGAGTCACTGCTGCTCAGATGGGGCTTCACTTGCAGGTGAGAGAAGTGGGCCTGTATATCGCGGCAGCCACCTGACATAGCAGGGTACCAAAGTGTTAGCAAACTGTCTTCTGTTGGGTTGTTAATGCGCACTCGCGGTTTGTTTGACGATGATAGGTGTAGTGAAAAGCTGACTGCAAGAGGCTAGGCTGGGGGTTCACCTCGTGCCTCAGTTGCCTATCTAGCTGGCAATCGCTGCAGTTACTGCTCAAGTGATCTCTTGCTGCTGCGCATGTGTTATGTTGCTAGTGACTCTGCCAGACTGTGAGCACTGATCTGAACTGCTGACCTGGTGTCTGTTAGCAGCTGATATCCTTTCTGCGCTTATGCACACTGGCAGCACCCACACGAGCAAGCTGTTGCACTGTATTGCAGCTGTCTTGCAGTGCTTTCAAAGAGAAAATAACAACATATTAACTTACGTGCATGACTACATGTTGTCTGTTTACCCGCTGCTGCTTATCTAATCATAGGTGTGAGCGTTGCATCGGCGAAGGCAAGCTGGGTCCCGTCATCAATCGCTTCCAGATGTCTGCAAACTCCCTCACAGCACACCAGGGGCCAAAGGTATCAGCAGCGGTCACTGAGGGAGACACAGAGACTATTGAAGCTGCTGCTGCAAAGCTCAGCAGAGCAGTGCTGGAGGTTGAACAGCAAGTCAACACACCAAATATCCCACCAAGGGTTGCGGCTTGGGCACACGCCTCTGTTTATCAGGTAAGGAACTCAGCTATGAACATTGAATAATGTCTACCATTATCTTCCCTCCTGTGTTGCGGATGATCATGCTGTATGATTTGCACTGGTTTGAGGAAGGCCACTCAGTGTTGTGGGTCAGCAGGCTGGGCCACCGCTGAACCATCCCTGCTGCTGTGCTGCATGCTGCACGTTTACGCTTTGCCGACATCACAAGGATGCAACCGAATCGTGAAACCGTGAGGTCGCTTCCAACAGTTGGCACAGCTATGGCACAGTTGGTCAGCAAGCTGCCCCAGTTCCAACCATCCACTGCTCTGCTGCTGCTGCTGCTGATTGCTGCTATTGCAGGCTCATGCTCTGCTAGCCATCGCCAGGATGCAACTAGAACCCGACAACATGAGGTCTCTTGCCACTGTTGGCACCGCCATGGAGGTTGCTGGCATCACACTCCCAGGCTGTACTGCTCACATGTTGGGAGCAGCAGCACTGGTGGTGGCGGCTGAAGAGGCATGGGGGGAAGAGGATGCACGAGTGAACGGGGCCGGCAGAGCGCTGATCGAGGTAATAAAAACATATTATTTATTGTTTATCGTATTGTTATAAGAATCGCAGTGTTGCTCATATTCTGCATGGATCTGTTGCCATTGCTCATGGTTTTGTTGGTGGCCGCTGAAGGGGCGTTGGGGGAAGGAGGATGTGGCAGTTGAAGGAGCAAGCAGAGGTAACGGCTGTCATAAGTGTTACCTGACATATATAACCTGTGATCTGACATCAAGGTTACTGATCCAGGTAACGGCTGTTGTAAGTGTTACTAAGGGTCTGACATATATAATGGTGTTGCTTTGTTATCACTGTATATCAGCATCTGCAGACTCGTGTGGTGGTTGCACTGCTTGTGTGCTCTGGAGTAGTGATTTGTGACGCACAATACATGCTGTAACTTATTGTGACAAAGACAAGTTGTGTACCGCTTTCCTTGGCTCTGGCCATTGAGCCAGTGAATGACTCATGAGGTATCATGCCTTGCAGAAGTGAGTTTATGGGTGCCCCCGGGCATGGCCTAACCCTGCGTTTCTGAACGCCCAAGCTGATGCATATTGCATTTACAACACTTAATGTACATCAGTTATTGCTGGGTGTTTCCACTGCCTTGGCTTCAAATTGTCTACCAGCGTCATTGATTATTACAAGACCAGGTACCAGTTTGTGACACGTTGTGACACTTTGTAGGTGTTACAAATGCGTTATGGTCCGTTGGAGGCAGAAGCTGCCCAGAAGCTGGCCTTTGCAGCTCAACATTGGGCACAGCAACTCCTGGGATCACGCCTGGGCCTTGTAGCACCTGCTGCTGCCACTGCTGCCAGAGCACGAGCAGCAACAGCACTAGCACTCAAGCGACGTGCTGCTGCTGCTGCTGAGTCCGGCAGCAGCAGTGGAGTTGGGGAGCTGCTGCGCAAGGATACTAGCGCTGCTGCTGGTGCTGGCAGCAGCAGCAGCATTGAAGATGACCTGGAAGATGATCAGGTGGCATCGGCATTGGAGTTAGAGGCCGATGAGATTCTAGAAGTAACAGATGAGGTGCTGGATGAGTACTTTGGTGAGGATGACGCTGCTGCTGCTGCTGCTGCTGATGATGAGGTTAGGACTGTTGCACAACAGGCAGACGATGTTGAGCCGTTTATTGAGCAAGTTAAGATGTCAGATGTCAAGCAGGATCTGGAGTTGTATAGTGGGTATGCAACAGCAGCGTTGTCACCAGAAGAGCGACAGGATATGATGCTCAGATATCTGCAGCAGCAGCAGGATGGTGAGCAAGGTGATGCATTGCCTCAAGGTCTGCAGCAGCAGCGTGACCAGCAGGGAACTACAAGTGTGAGACCTGCAAAATATGCTGCTGCCGGCAATGGCAGCAGCAGCAGCAACGGAGGGGACGACATAATGGATATTGAAGCTGAGTCAGCAATTGATGAGGAGGCTGTAGATCTTCCAATGTTTGCTTACCTGCAAGGAAACTCAGCAGCAGATAGTGACGTGCCAGATGTCGCTGGTGCTGCTGCTGGTGCCGCAAGCCCTGCTGCTGCTGATGCTCTTGCAGCAGCAGCGGCAGCAGCAACGGGAGGATCTGATGGAGCTGCTTCAGGGAGGCAGCCACCGGCTGCTCAGCGGTGGGCAGCAGCGGCGGCAGCAGCAGCAGCTGCTGCCAAAGAGGTCAACCTTGGCGCTGCTGCTGCGGCCGCAGGAGCAGCAGCAGCTGATGCAAGGCAGCCAGGTGCTGCAGCATCTAGAACCAACAGGGCTGCAGCACAGCCAGGTCAGCGTGGCAGCATCAGCAGTAGTGGCGGCGGTGGCAAGGTTTCTGGCAGAGTCCCAGGCAGGTCTTTGAGGGGTGTGGGAGCAACAGGCAGCTTTTTCAGTACACCCAAGGTGACAGCTGGACAGCCACAGCAGCAGCAGCAGAATGGTCAAGTCAGCCCGCCTATCAAGAAGCAGCCAGTGCAGCAGAAGCGGTCCTCAAGTCAGCGTCAGCAGCAGCAACAGGGCAAGCAGGCACGGTAGCTGTTTGTTGTGAAAGTTGCTCCTATTAGCTACTATAGGCGGTTCTGATGATGATGTATGATGATGTGAAAGTATTGAGCCATGCAACAGGTGATGATGTATGATGTTACAGGGAGGTGGTCTCTCTTCCCAGACCGGTATCAGCCGGCCTCCAGTACCGCCAGTGCAACAACGTACACAAGCAAGGTGACAAGGCTCGGTGTATATGAGACTGAGCCAATGCAAACAGGATAAATGCGCTGGCAACAGCTGTCGTGCCGTGCATGGGGTACGCCACCCGAGCTGTGTGTAGTCTACTAGACGTCTCACTTTTCTGGGGCGGCTCCACGGCTCCCCGTAAGACGCAAATGACGCGTCTCCCCCCGGATCCACAGATTGCGGTTCGCATGCCGCGTCATACGTGGCATACCCGTATGACAGCAGCGTCTCATACGGCTCCCGGCTCCAGGGCTCCACGTCTCACGATGAGACGCGGCATACGTCTCCACGGCATCTGCGTCTCCCACGGCATACGCTCTGTGTGAAAATGGCCCAAAATCACCCTTTTCCTGTGCAACCACGGTGCGGATGTTGGGCTTTTCCGTTTCGGCTCGCTGGCGGAATTCTGCTGTTTTGATGCATTCTTGGTAGCCGGTACCGGCGTTCGACTCATTCAGCCAAGCCATTGGCTGGCTCTTGGCGGTATCTGGGCTCTAGCAATAGTTTCCATTCATATAGCAGGCATGTAAGAGTGATATGATGCTGTCACGCACATCATGTCTGCACTGGTCCCGGCCCAGAATGACTTCTGCAGTCGTCTGCTTGCACGCTTCATTATAAGATCCAACACTCAAACAACACATCATGCTCAGACAAAACTTGCACGTTGCATTTTAGCACACAACGTAATTTCCACATGCAATGCTGTAGCCAACCAAAACAACTGATTGTACCCGCGGTAACAAAGTAAAACAGACACCCCAAATAGTCAAAGTTCTCCTTACAAACCGGTGCTACAATGTATTACACCATACATCGAACTACATCGAACTACTACACTAATGCTACCAGTGGCAGTGTAGCTACCATACATCGAACTATTACACTGATGCTCAGTCGCTGCGCCGAATAAACCTCAATGGCGTTGCTGCTGTCATGGGAAGGTGCCTTGGCGTCTGTTGCTGCTGCCACCTGCCTTCTCCAATACCATGCACATCCCCATTGGGAGCACCACGTTGCTGGCCAACCTGTGCAAACAACATCACATTAGCTATTTTTCTCATTCAGTGATGGAATTGAGATTGACATGGGAGTTGACGGCACAGAGGTGTTCGTTACCTAAGCTCTGGATGCCGCATCTGGTGTATGCTGTGTGCATGGGCACGAAATGAAAGGCTACTATTAGCCACAAGGCCATGTGTTGGATCTAAGCTAAAGCTACTGCTGTCATACCAGCGCTCCTAACGTACTGCTGATTCTGTTCTGGTGGTAGAAGAGTTATGTGAGCTCATCACATACACCACATCTGCAATCAGCCAACCTTACCAGAGTATTCTGCAGGGAACATGCATGGCCTGTATTGATAGATCAGATACATTTAGCACTGCACCTGAGCCGCAACATTTCATGCTTGAAATGGAATGCGTGGCCGACGGCAAAAGTGCTATGGTTGATGGGTAGCTTATATATTCATGCCCTGTGCTGTAATCTCACCTCCTGGTTACCACTACGCCATCTTGGAGCTTCCATGGCCTGCCGTGCTACTGCTCCTGTGTTGTGGTTGTGCTGGCGAACCTACGACGCATCCAAGCAACTTCTTATCATCCATAATTCAACTTTAAAACATGTCTAGAGCAATCTGGCATCACCATTGTAGGTGCGCTTTTGTTGCTTGCCCCCCGCTGCTGCATTGTAGGCAAACTACTAGTGAAAGCGGCTCATAAGGTTATCAGTTGTGGGTTGGTCACATAGCATGGCCTAAGGCTATGGCGTACCCAGCATAGATTGTTATTATCATAGCACGTTATGATTATGGGCATGGTTATGCAGCAGTTACAGCAGCAACCACCGCCGGTACATGCTATAGATCTGAAGCATGTGTTTTCTGATCATATTCACAGTCGCCATAGCTATCTGTAGCAGTACAACAACAAAGTGTCATGCATGCGGTTGCACACATCTTGTTGATGGCATATGCTAGCAAAGGTGACACCATTCAAGGTGTAGCAGCAGCAAGGTTTGCACCAGCATACACTAGCTTTCAACGTGGTAACGTTTTAGCAACAACAAACATTCTTAGGGCTGCTGCTGAAATGCATCCGTAAAGTTCACATGCATGTAAAGCCTACAACAGCAGCAACCATGGCAGCAGCTACTACAATGACTTGTGAGCAGCAACGTTCAGCTCAAAAGTTGAGTTGATTCAATATGAAGTTGCAGCAGTCCTGCAACAGCAGCAGCATGATGGTTAGTCGCACAATATGAATGCAGTATATTTGAGCTGTACACAGATGTTCTGGAATGGCTGGTCAGAGTCAAAATCAGGCCAGGTTGGGTACCTAAATGTCATGTTTGACTGACAGTTACAGATTGTTGAGTGGAGGACTAGCAGTATAGAAGCATAGAGGGCACATCGGATTGTTTATGGGCCTGATGATACTACAATGATGACATACAATGTCGAAACCAGTAGCCCCAGTCGAAATAGTCTCTGTGTCCCTCCCGTAGTCTCGCAAGTCCCCACTCAAAGTGGTTCGTGGAATCAACCATGAGCTGTCAGGCTGAGCCTGATCCCCATACTGGATACATAGTATGTAGCTTGGAAGCTGCACGCATATGCAATATCTTACCGCCGGACAAACACCGATTACCTTTAGGTTCTGTTACTGCGACGGGTGGTGGCCGCAAAAGTGTGGTTGCATGTCGGATGCCGCACAACTGCAGGCATGCTTCTTTGAAACGCTTGTTTTGATCCTGCCCTGTGGGTGTGTTACGAAAAGCACTGGTGTCATTATGCAGATGCTTCACAGCAGCAGGCGCCTCGCAGGGCCCTGTAGGTCTCCTCAAATTGCTTGTACGCAGCATGTCCGAGTTTAAGCTGCCGCTGGTGGTTCTGTAGTGAATCAGCACTAGCCTGTTCATTTCATAGTGCTCTTTCACCCGACCTAAAGTCACCTTATAGTCTATTTAGCTATAACAGTCAGAGGTTCATGACCTGCATACAAGGTAATTGTATCATCTCCTGGTTCAATCCTGATTTCCAGTGTGGCTGAGCCACCAAGTACAATTTCAGAGGCCTTGCGGCCGGAAAGGGTATTCTTCTTCTTCTTCTTCTTCTTCTTCTTCTTCTTCTTCTTCTTCTTCTTCTTCTTCTTCTTCTTCTTCTTCTTCTT
>NSMO01000046.1:5802-36465 GCA_002588565.1 Coelastrella sp. UTEX B 3026
GCAGGCGGGGGGAAGGGGGCGGGAGCGCGAGGAGGAGGGGGGAAGGGGGGGGGGTGAGGGGCGGGGGGGGGGGGGGGGGGGGGGGGGGGGGGGGGGTTACTTGATTAGCAAAATGCAGCAGTGCGGGGCCATCGTAACCACAAAAAAATAGTGTAACTAGGAGCGTCGATACTGTGCAGACACAGATACTGAGAATGATGTACGCCAAAAGAAACACTACATGCGCTATACATCAAAGCTGCAGTACTGCAACTGCTGATGCTGCTGTTGGCAATAAAGCCCTTCTACAAACTCCAGTCAACTCTGCACTGCTGAGAAACACCTACAAAAAATTGGGAGGCTGCCAGAAGGCAAACTATAACACAAACTCCAAACATGTGATATTCCAGAATCTAACTCATGCATCATGGCATGCTGCTTGCTACATGGAAGGGGCCGCCACCCAACACATGCTTCTACTTCTGCTTTCTTGTGGGGCTGTCAGAGGGCCCAAGCCTGACAAACTCAAACATTTGTGCACAGCAATGCGGTATCAATCCTATTGCACCGTATGTCATGCCAACTGCATGCCAAGAATCCAGGCGGATACAGCATCAATGGCAAAGGCGGCTTGCACTGCTGGTCATTACTAGGGTCATAACTACGGGCTAAGAAGCTAGACTTCATTCTACCATGCAGGTACTGCTACTGCTCTCGCATGTACCACCCCGCAGACATTCAAGAAGTTCTAGGTGTCTATAGGTTTGCAAAGAATGTATCGCACTCTGCTTTTGTGGGTGGCCCTTGAAGGTTGTACTGGGACAGGGCTTCCTACACACACATGCACAACAGCAGTAACAGAAGGGGTTGGTCACATGATGTAGGCAGCCGAACTTCCTCAGGTCCTGAGTGACGGCATGGCGTGAAAGGATACCTTGTTTGAGCACATTGTGGAATGCAAAACATTCCAGTGAGCCAATCTGTACACAATTACTACCTCAAGCATGGCATGAGATGCGTGGTGTGGGAATCATTGGCTTTATCAAGGCCGTGCACTACCCAGACTCATGCCACACAAGCACATCATTTAGCCTTGGCATTGACGTGCTAGAACAGCGCTGTGTTGTACCAGTGTTTCAACACAACATATCAATGGCAAGAGTTAGCACAGATGCCAAGGCCAATCATCAGCATCACTTTCCTTGGTGCCTGAACAACCCTACCTGTGTGATTTGGTTTCTGATATCCAACACTCATGCAGTCTCAAATGCCTGATTGCCATTCGCAAACTTCTGCAGCGCTGCCACAACTTCATCCGGTGTCATCGTCCTATCAGTACCACCACACCCGATAAACATGTAGTCAACATCCACCAACCCATCGTAAACTTTTTGGTCGCCACTTTTTGCTTTCAGCAGGGTTTGAACCATGGCGTCGTCAGAGGATGAGCCTGCAGTGGGTGCAGTGGCCCCGGTTGCTGGTTCGGAATTTGGGGTGCCGTGTTGCATGACGAAGGTTGTCCAGCCAGTCCTGCAATGTGGCACAGCAAGTCGATAATCTAGTGTGCAGGGTGGGGCCCCCTAGGCCAGGCCATGTGCGCACACAGCTGAGCCAATCAACAGTTGAGCCAGTGCCATGGTTGCTGCATGGCTACTGGAATCCACTCGGTAATGCTTGTTAGTCATTGGGCCCCAGTGTGTGTCAGACTGCCATGGCTGACAACACAACCACCGTGGCAAGCACAGGCGGGATGTTCTACATCTCCTGTAATCACCTTTTGTCCATTCTGACAGCAGCCTTGAGATACCCGCACTGTTGGTTGTCAGCAGGATCGAATGTGAACGCCATACAGGCCGTGTTCTGCTCACATGCCGCTTGTACTGCTGAAATGCCTCCACAGATCTTGCAGAATGTCATTTCAGGTCCACATGCGATGTCATAGCCTGAGATGTCTTGGTCCGTGTAGCTGGTGACGGGACCCGATTCAGGAGAAGCTGCACAGCAAGCAGCAGCAGTGATGCATTGATGCCTTGATGTTTTGGACGATAGCCATACAGTCTTATATTTTTTTTGGATAAAGCATGTTGGGTGGATATTGCCGTAAAGCTAGGCCCTAGACTGGCTGCTTGCCACAAACGTATTATGAGATTATAGAACTCAGTGTTAGCAACACTGAGTTATGAACTGAGGTGCAACCCCGGGGACCCCCTTGGTGATGCTGCAAGTGACTTGGCGGGTTGCGTGGTGTACAAACCAGATACAGATGGCACAGGCATGTACGCACGTATGTTGCTGATCAGCTGCCGCTCTCGCCTCACCGAGCAGTTTCCGCGCTACGCACGCTCTGCTCCCTTGCAACAGCAGTAGGACGGCCACCACGATGTTCAAGCGTCGTTGCATGATCCACTTGAGCACAAACACTGTGGGGAAGACCTCCTTCAAAGGCAAGTGCAAGGTTGAAAAAACTAGAGTAGGATAACTGGGACAATATAGCGACCACGGTTGAGGTTAACGGTGCAATCTGACAGGCTTGCTTCTGCAACGATTATCTGTTCGTAGCGGCTGACGCAGTCAAGCTATGCCCAGGTTAGAAGAATGGCAGTGCGGCCCGCAGCTATAAAACCGAAAGTCGTGACCAAAAGGTCAGTCAACGGCGACAGCAGTTTCCCTGTGACGTCGGAAGGTCCCGGGAACAACGGTCCAACTTCCCGGGCCGATCTGGGCGCGCATGTGCTTGGTTCAGGAAAAGCTGCATTTCAAGCAGTAGCAACAGTAATGTCTGCCTGAGAAGTACCAATGTATGGGTTGCTTCCCGACAGATTCCCGAGCCGGAAGCCTGCCGACTGGCGTCCTAGCGGCCTCGCGCTTTTGCTCTGGCGTGCACTGTTAAGGCCGCAACAGGCACGATGTTCTGCATGCCGTCCAACCACGGGCATGCCTCTGATTGAGACAACCTCCAGGTCATTGCCGCAATTGTTATCAGGTAAGGATCTTGAAATGTTGACCACCTGTCAGGCAAAGTGCAACCACATACCTCAGGTCATAATGTAAAAGGTACTGAGCCATTGCGCATTGGCTCCCATAGTAGATGCCCTGCCAAACTGCATGCCATGATGGTATGCACGCATGATGTGCACTATGGTACTCTGTCTCAACAAATGCAATCAAACACAAGTCAAATATGAGCACAGTATACTTGCACTGAAAGCAGCACATTATAAGGGTATTCAATCCAAACCACCAGACGCAAATGCCACCATAAGTAGTGATGCAACTTTGGCCAGGTACAGGGCTATATCATGCCAAGACTACAAGCCGATGCGGATGCAAATAGCACATACCAAACCATGTTCACCCCATTGTGAATTCGGTGCTATTTATCACTTTATAATTCTTCTAGCATAATATGTGAAAATACCTCATTCATGTGTTGAAATGCAGGACTTGAGGCAGCGACAATCTGAGCGACAATCTGAGCGACCTTGGAGGAAAAGCTATCCGCTTGGTCAAGGTGCGGAATACACAGAAACAGCCCCAGCTGAGCCCCTTTGAGATTGCATGTGATTCAATGTACGGTACAACCCCAACACACCTCTGGCAGAGATATACCAAATGATCCATCAGAAACACAATAAGTAAAATGAACTTTACACCATGGTGCACCTGGTGCTATTCCTAGCTCTGCAGTTGTCATGTAAGACCACCTTTGCTACAGCAGCAGTCTTATCTAATGCCTTCAGTAGAGCAAACTGAAAGCCAAGATACGCAACAGCATCGTCAGCTGTGTCAAAGTACTCTGCGACCTGCTGATCCATATCTACACAGGCTGTGTATTCTTGACTATGCCGCTGCTGCTGCTGCTACTGAACCCTATCTGCTGATGTTGTCGATGCTGTGCAGGCTACTGTTGCTGCTGAACCCTTTCTGCTGAGGAGATTGCTGCTGTGCAGGCTACTGTTGCTGCTGTTAGTTGCTGCAGCTTTACACCATGGTGCACCTGGTGCTATTCCTGGCTTTGCAGCTGTCCTGTAAGACCACCTTTGCCACAGCAGCAGTCTTATCTAATGCCTTCAGAAGAGCAAACTGAAAGCCAAGATACGCTACAGCATCATCAGCAGTGCCAAAGTACTCTGCGATCTGCTGACGCATGTCTACACATGCTGGGGATTCGTCACTATGCCGCCGCTGCTGCTGCTGTGGTTTATCTGCTGAGGTGGTTGCTGCTGCACATGCTACTGTTGCTGCTGTGAGTTGCTGCTGTTGTAGGGCACTAATGTGGAGCTCCTTGCGGAGGTGCATCATCTGTTTGAACATGTTAGTGCGGTGATGCTCAATGGACTTGACCTGCAGCAGCAGCAGCAGCAGTGTCGTGGCAGCAGTGTCGTGGCAGCAGTGTGATGGCAGCAGCAGCAGTAGCAGGGTCATGGCAGCAGCAGGGTCATGGCAGCAGCAGGGTCATGGCAGCAGCAGCAGCAGCAGCAGTGTCATGCCAGCGGTATCAGTGGGTCTGAGTGAACCAGTTGCCGCACCAAGAGCTGCCAGCTCCTCACTTTGCTACAGCAGACAGATGGAGCGAGCACAGCAGCACACGTTGGTGCTTGATCTTGATCAACCACTGACCGCCATGGGTTGTATGTGGTGCGGCCGGGGCCCAATGCCTTATCAAGTAGCCATTCAGGCGTATCCGTAAGAAGATAACAGAACTTATCAGGCAAGTGATCAGCAGTTGAGGCAGAAGTGAACCATGCAGCCTTTCAGAAGCCAACACAGGTTTGGATGGGTACCGCTGTCAAAGGACTACACCATTAGTGATACTCAGTCATAGGGGTAACAATCCTCAGTATACCCCACTTGAACCGCGGACCAATGGATTCTGCAAAGCATACCCTATTCTACATTGACAGAGAGAGAAGTTACAGTGGATACGTCACCATCTAGAATAGTACTCTCCACATCCAACAGAAAACCGATTGAAACCAACAAAGGATAAGACCAGATGAAACCCTGTCAAGCACTCACTCTCTTGTTTCGTTTGTATAAATACGGCTTATGCAGCCGGATACGCACACTGAAAAAAGGTTGTAACTTATGGTAGCATCATTGTACCCCTTGCATGAACTGCTGTCATACACTGCTGGACCTTGAATCCATGCTAAGTCAAGTAAATGGGATCTCCACAGTCTTTGACTGCATTGGAATGTATCCGGAAGTAGGACTAGGCGAAGCTAACCCAAGAGAAGCAACGCCAAGCGGGCAGTTTTCAGCACTGCTCTTCAAGAATAACACACACAAAAGACAAGCTGAGCAATCAGTGATTTTGAGGCTCACCAGAATCTTGACTGCGTTTGTGTGTGTCTTAGACTCCGGATGCATCACCGCCGCTGCTACTGCTGCAGCCAGCAAGCCATGCAATTCCATCAAATACACCAGGTTGTCCTTCATGGGCACACCAAACCACAGTACGTGTCTGCCTGTTACAACACCTGTTACTTTTGGAGGGTTTAGGGCGAGCTGGAGAGCTGCCAGGCGATCCAGCAGGGCTTGCAGTGCACTCAGCAGCTGTGGAACAATCTGCACAGCAGATAATGTGCAACAGCCTTACAATCTCGACAAAGCATCAGAGTTCATGACTTATAACATGTTGCGCGGTAAGCTGAGTTCATTGTCGTGGTGCTGAGAAACCTGCGCAATGGGCAAACGGGGAATACGTATCAGCGACATCAGCAATCCAGCACAGCTGGCTGATGCAAGCGTTAACGAAAACATTATCTTCATAAGGGCCAAGCTAGTAAGCAGGTTTGCTGGCCGTGAAAAGGTAACATAGGGTCTACAGTCCTAACAGCCAAGCTGTTGAACCATGTTGGTGGTGTACCGGTACCCACAGGTGGTGTTGCTAGCACTCCATGTCTCCAAGCCACCGTGTCTTTCATCAACGAGACCTGAACCGTCACCAGAGGCCGAGCAATCTCCGCTTGCAAAGCAGCAGAATTCCCAGGGTCCCTGGCTGTGGCACAGCCCAAAGCATCTGGAAAAGCATCAGCAGCAGCTGCTGCCAGTGCTGCAGCGAGCTGTGCTGCAGCAGCTGCAGATGGCTGGCCTGGGTGGTGGGGTGTGGTTGCCGCATTGGTGTGATGGCTTGCTGCTGCTTCTGCACCGACTTGGTAGCTTTTCGCCAGCAGCTCGCACAGCAGTTGGATGCTGTGTTCGTAGGCTTCACACATGGTCTGCAGCGGTCGGTGCAAACACGTAAGATAAGTGCAGCAGTTGGCGGCAGCAGCTGGCTGAGATAGGTGTGTGTCTGACGCTGAGCAGTCCACAGCAGCAGCAAAGAACCATTGCGGGAGACACTGCAGGAGAGACACTGCAGTGGTGGATGCTTTGTGGCTTTTAGCTGCGTGCAACATCATTGTGCAGCTGCTGTCACTGACCTGAATCGCCCAGTTGCTTGTGTACCACGGCATGACGATGTTACACACCACGACCGCTGTGAGCACTCCGGCGATCACCGACACTACACGCGCCGCTGCGACTTCTCCCCGGCCCGCGCTTGCGGCGTTGTACTGACAAAGCACAAGCGCGGAAAGCGTCATGAGCGTTAGAGTGATCATAACTCGCGCGCGGGTTTGTCCCAGGAGGCCGACGAGAAACGCAGCGACGGCCATGATGGCTGAGAGTGCGTAGGGGTTGGTGGCGAGTAGCGGATGCAGCATCGCGAGGAAGCCAAGAGCGCCGCCAGCGATGGTTCCGGCCACCCAGAAGGACACCTGCACGAAGCAAAGGCAACACAGAGGCATTAGACTCTGCGCTCCTGGCCGTAGAAGGATTTTAGTTCTTATGAACTAAAATGTCACACGCGGTATGGTCCTGCATCTAGCTGCTATGGCTGCGGATGCCGGATGCCGGACGCAGCCGGCAGCGTGCACATATCAGGCTGTTGCTGCTGGGGTTGTTCCTTACCATATCATAAGCTGTACCCTTGTCAAGTCACAAACATGATAACACAGCTACTTCCCTGGTCCAAAACCCTCAAATCACTCAATAAGTGCGCCAATGTATGCATGTAAGTTGCTTGAAGCCGAGTTTGTTACATGTGCCAGCCGGTGGAATGCTGCTGTGAACTCCGGCTAGCCACAACATCAAGCACCCATTTCCCTGACCCACTGGCCCACCCAATGCTGGACATATGCATGTCAATCGCACAAGGTACCCCTCACCTACCTTGCTCACTGTGGCCTCGACCCTCTCTGACATTGTAAGCACAGCTGCCACGTAGCCAAACGCCGGTGTGAGTGATGCAATGGCAGTGTCAAAGTGCATCGCCAGCAACGTAGCGGTGTACACAAGTACCAGCACCAGCCAGTACTTGCACCCAGCCTGAAACAGGGGCTGTGCACAGACCTTACTCACACCTGTTGCAAACGGCAAGAACACAATTGGTATCAACACATGCTTCTGTGCTCTGCAGTGTGTGCACTGTCACGGAAAGCTGAAGCCTCGTTAAACAGCAAGTGTTGTACAACAGAGCCCAAAGCGGGTCTGTCCTTACGGCATTGGCGCTGGTCTAGTTCATACGCATGTCAGCAGCAGAGAAGCTTGGTCTGGTGCAGGCTCTCAATTCGCTGTCAGAAATATATAGCTTACAGACACGTGTGTGCTGAGCAACCAAGACTGTGCTAAATCCTGAAAAAACTTGAACTGTTATGCTGGTATGTCTACTGTTCAGCAGCGCAAGAGGAGTAACACACACTAGCCTAGATGCACACGCTCCTGCAGGGCCAGCAGATCCGACACGCACACCTGCTGTTGTTTTCGCCGTTGGAATGGCCACGGGGCTGATAGCTGTAGAGCTATGGCTGGTGGGTAGCTTTTGTACATAGAGGGAGAAGTTCCAGTGGACACCTCACCATCTAGAATGCTACTGTAGCTCCATACCCAATAGGAAAGCAATTATAACCAACAAAGGATCAGACCAGATGAAACTCAGTCAAGCAGTCAGACCACGCTCACCTGCCGATCCCTGCTTGATAGCAGCTGTCAGATCCACCACCAGGACCCTGTGCCAATTCACAAACAAGTATCTGCCACAGATCAACGGCCACAGTGGTGTCAGCCAGCTGAATAGCCTCGTTAGAAGACTTGGGGGTGGTGCGTTGCATACTGCTGCTGCCAATGTTGTTTCCAGATGCTCGATGGCTGTGACGATGCTGTTAGTGAGCACCCATCCAAACATCAAATGACGCACCTGGGACAAGACACACACACGCACAAGCACAGTTTTTCCAACGGTGACTGCAGTAGGGATTAGCAAAGCCATCAACACGCAAGCAGGTTTGCGTGACAACTACTACAACCAGTTGCTCGAGCGTTCACACCCGTAAGGAGCCCACAAAACAGGCTGTTGCCAATGAGTCTTGCTGTCATGATTGCATGTTAGATGAGCCTTCCCAAGCTTACATTTGTCAATGATGGTAGAGTGACTGGACTTCCAGGCGGCGCACTCGCCATCCGTTTCCAATGACTCTCAAAATGCTGCTGCATGAAAGCCGTCAGCTCTGTCTTCGCTTCCCGCCAACTTGCACCAAACGCACCAACCATGACACAGAAGGGACCATCTGCTGCGCTGCCAGCTGCTGCTGCTGCTGCAGTGGGGCTGCCGTAAGTCTTTACGGTGTGTGCCATGAGGGCGAGTGACGTTGCAGTTTGTGAGTAGACTAGGCGCAAGCGAGCTAAGAGCTCTGGGGATGATAGCCAGCTGTACTCGTGAAGGGACTCTCCGTCTTCAACGACGGCTTCTAAGGCGCTCAACCTGGATGCAGGCAGCACACAGAAGGGATAGCTCTGCTGTGCTAGTAGATGCATCAAGCAACTACTTCCAGGCTAGATATATTATAGCTCTGCTGTGCTAGTAGATGCATCAAACAACTACTTCCAGGCTAGATATATTATTCCTGCACACCTTGGTTACATGCTTATGATCTAGACAGTATATCTAGCCTGGATGTAAGCTCTAGGAGTATAGATTGGTTTCTGCACACCATAAGCACATGCTTATCTTCGGCAGCAAAGAACTGTAAGATATCGGTCGGTCGATATGATCTCAATCAGCGGGTGCAATTAGACTTGGTTGCCGGCACATAGGTCACCCCTAAGCCGCGCGACAGTGTGATTCATGCGACCTGACAATCAACTCCACAAGGCATTTCAGCGCATGCGCATCATATATGAACAGGATACCTGAAGAGCTGGGAGTTTTCAGGAGTACGGCTAGCATGGAAAGCGACGCATTACATAGCTGCTACACTGGCATCTTCCCTTACCTGATGATCAGCACCTGCACTGCTTGCACCACCCTTCCCCAGGCCGCTGCATCAAACCAGTGACCATTGGGTCCACACAGACCTCTCAGCCACGGAGGCTCAACAGCAGCAGCCGGCAGCAGCATGTTCTGCACCTCAGCCAACTGCAATAAGTACAAAAATTACGAGATAGTGTTCAAGAGTTAGCACCCATGCAGCAGGGACCAGCGCGGTTTTAGCTAGCACTCGCTGCGATTGTGGATGCCAATGGCTCCTGCCAACAGTTGCCATACAGCCCTACTTGTTGGTGAGGTTGCATGTTGCTTCTATCTAATCAAGTGCTGGTCAGTGTGAGCGTGTTAACACGTTGGTCACACGTTCTGTTATGTTATTTCAGGCACAGTATACCACACCTTGGGTCTCAGCAGTCCCACATTTGCCTGTGGCATGGGGCACACATAAGCCTTAGGCCGTGCTGATGGATTTGGACTGCTGTTGAGTCTGATGAGCTCAAGCCACTGTTCATCTGTCATGGGGTCATCCAACACAAATGCAGCACCAGCATCACCTGGGGACACAGGAAACAGCAGCAGGGTTGAGGCTCATGTTGGGTGACCAATGCCAAGGTGGGTGACCAAGTTGGGTAACTAATGCCCTGCAGACCCCCCACCCCCTGCCCCCGCGCCTGCGCCCTCCCTTCGAGTGCAAAAGAAGTGTGGACAGTTGGTGTACACAGACAGATGTTGATGTTCATGTCCAGCACCTGAAGCCATTGTTCATCTGTCACGGGGGCACAAATGCAGCACCAGCATCGCCTGAAAGCACAGCAAGACAGCAGCAGGATCGATACAGGTAACCAGCGCCTGCGATCATGACCCTGACAGCCCAGCGTCACGGGGTGCATCCCTCCCAAAAAACCGACATATGATGCTCAAGAACAGAAACTTACCTAGACTGTAGATGCTGCCAGCCTTCTCCAGTGCCGCCGCCGCAGCAGACATTGACTGAAGATGCTCAACAACAGAGACATACCTGAACTGTAATTTGCCTCTGATCAAGTCATTTGCCCATTGCCCTGGTCAAGTCTCTCCCCCCCCCCCCCCCCCACCTAGACTGTAAATGCTGCCAGCCTTCTCGAGTGCTGCTGCACCAGCAGACAGTGTCACTTCACCATCAGACATGCTTTGGTCTACGCCGGTTGCAGCACCAGCAGCTCCTGGCCTGTAACTTCCAGTAACATCCTGGACATCTTTTGAGGCCTGTTGTGGGTATTGCTGTTGTGGCTGAGTGTGGGCAGGTGGCTGGGGTCTGAATAACCGTGCTGAGTATCTTGATGTGGCTGTTCCAGCAGATTGTAACACCTCTGCTAGGAGCTCTTGCACCTACAAGAATCACAGACACGAAGGGTTTGCATACAACACATACATGTTGATATGACACCTAAATCAACCATACAGGTTTATCTTGTCCCAGCCGACTGCGCTAATTTGGCAGGATGGTGTTTGCCTGGCATTGGTCAGCAGAAAGAACGGATATATCAGGGAGAACGGTATGGTCTCTTGTTTGTTACAACATGGCTCCCTGATTTTGGCCAGCGCAATGCCAGTTGTGGCTGCAGGATCATGATGCCACCCGGTCGCTGATAGCGGCCACTGGCAGGCAATTTCACAAGGCTGCCAGCGGTAACAGTGAAAACAGATTGGTGCCACCAACCTGTTGAAACAGAACATTGCTAAACATATCCTCAAGCAGCGTGCTTATCTGGCACTATGCTGACCGTGAGCATAGTTCTAGATAAGCACAGTGTTTGAGCATGTCTTATAAAGTGCTTTTCCCTGGTGCTGAATACCCTCGGCATGTCGACCACGCACTGAGCAACATGCCCTAGCAGATACTGGCTAAACGATCCGGCAGCTGCTACCAGCAATATCGTTCAGTAGCGATCAACTTGGTCTATGTGCGTGACTCCACAGCTGGCGTGTCACAGAGGCAGCCGGTGCCGACATGCTGTGAAAGTGACTGAGCCATGCAACAAGTCAGCTGACAGGTCTGCAGATGCGCTGGCAGTAGCTGCAGTGTCAAGCAAGATGGTGCGTCAAGCTCAAAGCAGCCCCTCACCTTCTCGGAAGCCAGTGTTGGCATGACCAATGCAGCAGTCAGAGTAGCTATCATTGCAGCCACCACAGCCGCCAACACAATGAACCCGGTTACCATCCACACCTACAGTTCACACAGTTCACAGCAGCAGCAGTAGCTGTGATGTGCCCGATTGGTCAGCTTTAGTTCAATTGTTGCACCTCAGCCGCGGTGTTTCCCAGCACTCTTGGTTAAGAGGACTCGTAAGTGCTGGGAAACAACCTGGTCGTCCAGGTGTGCTGTCTGAACCCTGCTAAAGCAAAAATGCTGCGCATTCAGGTGCTGCTAGTGCATGCCATGCCTGCAGCAAAGTGGTCCTTACTATCACCATTTATACTGCAACCAGTTACCCCAGAGTCCACACCCGTAAGGAGCCGATTAATCGCTCATGGGGGCACCTCACACAAGCTGCACATAGAGAAACGATGCGAGGATGCTCTGGAGACATGCGTTACTGATCCCTAACCATTAGAAGCCCGGTTGGTGTTCCAGCATGCCATGGCAAACACCCCAGGACATTGATTGTAGTACGTGTTTGTGGCCATCTGGTGACCTGTAGGATTTACTGTGTCAATACATGTTGCTTTGATCAGCCATGATCTGGATGCGAATTAAATCCTGGGCAGAATAACATCCCGGTCAGAATAACATCCTGGGCAAACTGATATCAAAAGCTATCTCACCTGTTGTATGCTGTGTAGCTTCCAGCTTGACAGCGCCACGAGCCCAAATGCCAAGCAGTTGACCATGCCCAGGCTCCACAGCGTAGGAGGGGTAGTGCCCACTCTGTTGATACACAGAACAGCGATGGTAACTGCACCAAGGATGATGTAAACAGCGGTTGATGATGCACCAGGCCCTGGGATCTTTGCAAGTGTGGCCTGCAGTTGACAGCAGCAAGTTGGAGCAGAAGCAGTGATTCATGGGGTGGGGACTATCTGTAGCTCTGCATGCGAGTTATGGCATATGCCCATGATTTGAATCGTGTGATTGCAATTGACTGCAGTTGACTATGGCCACACTCCGCAATGTTGGTGGTCTAGTGCCAGCTCTGTCGGCAATAATCTAGCAGCTGCACCAATCATAGCGCAAGTGGCTGCTGCTTTGCACCAGGTTGTGAAGTATTTGCAAGTGTGCCTGCAGATGGTGGCAGCAGATATAGAATCGCTGGGGTGATGGCGCAGGAGAACTCATTCCCGTGTATAGCCAACGTCCAAATTGACACAAGCTCTCTCCAAATTGACACTGACTCTGCAGTTTCAATGTGTCAGGGTATGCGATCCTGCTGCTCTACACTTCACTTGAAGGGTGCTTGGTGTTGTAGCTGGCCGGAGTCCGCAGTTCAAATCCCACTGCCGACACATGAAACAAAAAAAATTCCAATGCATTACAATGCTAACACTTCGCATCGCTGAGCACACAGCGATCACCGCCAGTCTTTGATGTGCTAGTGAGCAACACTGTCTAATGAGAGACCTAATAACCGTTTCCATTATAAACTGTTCCGCACGAGGTTTACAGGCGAGTCTACCCCTCAGTCTACCCCTCACTAACACGCTGCAAAGCTCACCACAACACCAGCAACAACTGCTCCAATCCACAGAGACCCCAGCAGACTTGCCGCTGCATTGATCCTTGTGCCCAGATGGTTGTTAGGTGACATCATCACTGACACAACCAGGAACAGCGTGGCAATCACACATGACTGAGGGAAGGCTATCGGCCTGCAGCAGCGGTGGCAGCAGCAGCGGTTGTAGCAGTTTTCAGTACAGCTTAACAACAAAACAGCAACGGTCTCACATCACTTTCAATGTTACAGACGCAACTGGTAGTAGTGCGGCTATCACACATGACTGAGGGAAGGCTATGGGCCTGGAGCAGCAGCGACAGCAGTACTTGTCAGTGTAGTACAACAAACCGTAGCGGTGGTAACATTGCATGAACTGTAACAGATACCACTGGTAGTGGTGGCGGCTGTCAGACGTTACCTAGGCAAGGCTATTGGCCTGCGGCAGCGGTGGCAGCAACAGCAGCAATAGTAGTTTGTCAGTAGAGTACAACAAACAGCAGCAGCGGTAACATCACATTTCATGTAACAGATTTGACACAGATACCTCTGGTAGTAGTGCGGCTGTCACACATGAACTAGGCAAGGCTATGGGCCTGCAGCAGCGGTGGCAGCAGCGGCAGCAGCGATAGTAATTCCTCAGTACAGTATAGCAAACAGCAGCAGCGACAATACGTTTGATGTAAGAGGTGCCACCAAGAACAGCGTGGCTATCACACACGATTGAGGGAAGGCTATTGGCCTGTGGCAGCAGCAGCAGTAGTAGAGTTGTCAGTACAGTGAGACAAACAGCGGTCTCGCATCACTTTCAATGTAACAGATGCAACCGGTAGCAGGGTGGCTATCACACATGACTGAGGGAGGCTATTGGCCTGCGGCAGCAGCAGCAGTTTGACACAACAAGCAGCAGTTTGATACAACAAGCAGCAGCGGCAGTAATATCACAATCAGTATATCAAATACCACTGGTGATAGTGTGGCTATAACATTTGACCGAGGCATGGCTATGAGCCTGCAATAGCGATGGCAGCAGCAGCAGCAGCAGCCATTGTGACAAGGTGTATGTGCTCTGGGACAGAGGTGACATATTCATCAGCAATAGGTGCAATGTCAATAAACACTAAACAGGGAAAGCAAAGATGGTGGTTATGACGCTTGATTGGGGAGAGCTATGGGCCTGTGGCAGTGTTTGCAGCAACAGCAGCAGCATGTATCAGTACAGTACAGTACAGTACATAAGCAGCGGTGATCACAACACATGTAATGTAACATTGACCACCAGAAACAGGGTGGCTGTTACATCACACATGACTCAGGGCCGACCATGGGCCTGTGGCAGTGGTGGCAACAGCAGCAACGGCAGAGGTTGTCAGTACAGAATCACAAACAGCAGCAGCTCTCAGTGCACTACATCACACAAGCAGCGGTGTTCACATCACACTTTTTGTGACTAGAACCACCAGACACAGCGTGGCTATCACACGTGACTCGGGGCACGCTACGGCCTGTGGCAGCAGTGGCAACAGCAGCAAGTGTGTTGAGATTATGCAAGGATATGAGAGATAGAGGCTGTGTCAGCTGTGACGCAGCAGCAAAAGCATCAGCATCAAAAGTGGGTTTATTGTTGAAACAGACAATGTGAACAGTAGGGGAGTTATAGACATGAGTGAGCCTTAATAACGTGTGTGGCAACCACCACAACTGCAAGCACATAAGCCTCAGAAACAAGACCACACAAGTCACGGTTGTTGGTGTTTCAGCAGCATATGCAGCAGAATTGGCCACAAAGATAAATTGATTTGCGTTCTATGGCGCAACGCGTTAGATATGGCGTTTTGTGGGCTTGCGATGCAGTATGGTTGCAGCACACGATGTCAAAAGGTAGCAACAGCGCTAGCAGCAGACAATCTGGTACCTTATGAATGTGAAGAGACACGCCACAAACGTCCCCGCAGCGATCTGAAGCGCTGACTGCAGGTGTATGGAGAGCAACCAAGGCCTTAGTCTGTCCTTCCATTGCGTAACGGCTCTCTGTTGGGCGGTGCTGCGAGCTACTGTCTCGCTATCGTGGACTCTAGGGTTATCTATCACAACCTCTACGTGCTTCATCGACGCTTAGCAGGATACCACTAAGCGTTTGATACTTCTTATTGAACTTATCCGTGCGAGCATGTGGTTGCTCGTTCGCTACACGGACAGAGCAGCAGCTTACTCCATCGCTGTTCAGACATTGGCGCGTTGATGCTGATTGAACCGCAGCACGATGTGGGAGTTAAGAGTGAGATGCCCCAGTGCCTGTTAGGGTGACTAGTGCAATGATATTGACGACGTGTGTTAGAGTCTAAGGGGCTTCGTACTTGATGCTAGTACTGCCAGTGCTCGCGCCTTTCACTGACACATTGGCAGCTCCTAGCAGTAATCACTATTTTTATTTGAAACGTTACACGAGACACAATGATCACGTCGAAGCTGTGCACCAGTGGGGTGTAATGGATCACGGCCCGAGGCGCCTGACACGCGCGCACCACCGGGGGAAGGGGGCCTACCACTCCAAGACAACCCCAATTCTCTGAACAGAATTACAAGTATATCTTTTGTGCTGGTGCTTGCCTGGGTCAGCTGCATTTGTGTCATGAGCATGCCTACTCACTCCCTGCGAAACTTGATCAATGGCAGTCGCAGGGTGCCACCAGTTCAGTGAACTTTGCTCAGTACACTAAGTGTGTACTGTACGGTCCCACAGACTGTGCACGCCCCGAACTGACAGACCCTAAGAAGCTTTGTGAAGCTTAGCTCACACATCATTGATGCCAAGCTTTGTAGCGAACACGATCATCTGGTTCTGGCCCACATGTCCAATGCGTTACAAGAAGCCCCCACACCGATTGATACTGAACACAAATACTTGTATCCACACTAGTAGTGCGAGCCTGACAGCAGCCTCACAATGTGTGCGACACCCGCAAGCTGCCGACATACTCCATGTCCATGATATATGATTCTGAGCTCATTGCTAGTTTGGCCTTCACGGTGTTCGAAATACCCATTCGGTACAC
Source organism: Coelastrella sp. UTEX B 3026 (assembly GCA_002588565.1). Classification (NCBI taxonomy): domain Eukaryota; kingdom Viridiplantae; phylum Chlorophyta; class Chlorophyceae; order Sphaeropleales; family Scenedesmaceae; genus Coelastrella; species Coelastrella sp. UTEX B 3026. Next base: position 21,837 of record NSMO01000046.1, read on the forward strand.
CCAAGTACTGGACATGCATTGGCCAGCTGCTCAGTGCAGAGTGAGTTAAAAATCCGCAACTTAGGGCGACTGACGGCAATTAGCACTGGCTGCAACTACGCAGCTGCCAGCAGGGTCGACCAATCAGCGCCTAATGGTGATAGTAAAGATCCGGAACACATTGTCAAACTACAGTCTAATATGTGTCATTTAGTAAATGTACACGTATCTGGCAAGAGTTATTTCGTTCCTAAGCATAGCTCTCTGGTTGTCAAGCAGATACAGGGTACAAATACAGTGCACACAGATCAAATATAAAGACCACATTGACTATGTTCTCAGCATTCAATAAGAGCTGAATTCCACAGTGTACACCGCCTGGGTCCATTCAAAAGATGAGTGCAAAATGCCAATACTGATACTATCCCATAACAGGACCAAATGAGGAACTATATTGCAATGAGGCATGCCAAAGCATGTCTGATATTTGAGCAACTCTCTGCAGCAAATTTCTTCATATTACACTGCAGTTCCGAAAAGAGTAACAAACCACTCAGGCCGGCATATACGTGTACCTACCCGTGAACGTCGGTGTCACAGACGCCCCAACTTGAGCAAATAAACCAGCATATCTGCCAAACAGATTGTCACAGTAACCTGAGACCAGATGATTGCACTCAGGGACTATTTGACACAGCTGTGTGTGGGTTGCAATAACGCCTTGATGTTGAAAGGAACCACACCTTGCTATTTCAGCTATTTGTTGCCTCAAACATCTTGCCCAACTACGCACACAACTCTACCAATTGAGGCACATACACTTATGAGTATATAAAGCACCTTATGTTGTACATTATATGCATGAGGGTGATCAATGGCAGGTATCAGCAATTGTAGCCAGCGATGTTGCACTTGTTCGCTGCTGGACCGGCAACCATCATAGCACACATCATGCACACAGAAAGGACTAGATGGCGGTACCGCATCTCTGAACAGCTGACAGAGGGAATGAATATCATGCGAGCCATCTCATGCTAAGCATAGGAACCGGCTCATCACCCAGTTATGACAACGCCAGCGTCTCTTCCTTGCCACCTGGCACCAAGAACTTAGCTGTTTTGAAGTCAGCACCAAAGTGTACCACATAGTACCCTTCACTTTCGGTGGCACAGCGGATGCTGTCTGCTTTGGGCTCTTCTGTCCAGAAATCAATGACAACATGCTGTGCACAAGGGAGGGGAGCAGACACAGCACTGGGACCACAGCGCCCGACCTCCTTTTGAGCTCTGTCGCCGTTGACCAGCACCTCAACGGCCCAGCCGCGCGGCAGCTGATAGTCCTCAGCTTCAGCGTCATTTTGAGGAATGCCGGGTTGGATCCAGAAGTCCACGCAACCCTGACAACTAAGAACCTGCAATGCAGCAGCAAGGCAGACTAGAATGCTTGAGTTACGTGGTTAATGATGAGACAGATGAAATGGTGTGCTTTGAACTTCCGCCTTGCCAGCAAACCTACTTCTATTCTTGTTAGACCTTGAGCACTCTGCAATTTCCTCAAGAAGAGGATGTGCTCACAACCCTTACACGGAAGGGTCCCTACCAGCATGTACCAAAAGGTCATCCTTGATGATTGAATAGTGATTGAATGATGATTGCTGGCTTGTTGGAGCACTAGAAGGCAACGCAACTGCTTGTCTACTGCCAGTGCTTACCTTGCCTACGTCTGGCGAGATCTTGACGTTATCAGGGACCAATGATGCAGCTGCACGATACCACTCAGCCTGTAAGTACAGGGGCAGATGCTGGTGATTGCATAGTATGTTGGATAGCCTCTAGGCCTGAGTTTAGGTTGAATCAATGTAGCAGCGAGTGTTCCATTACCAGCAACGAGTGATACTCTGTATGCACAAGAACAAGCACAAGAACCACCTGCAACCAAGGGTGATTGCAGGAGATGGGCTTGCAGCGCACCTGGTAGTAGCGCTCATACACCCGCCGGTGGTTGTGATGACGCCTGTTGTAGCAGTGCTGCAAAGCTGAACCACTCATGCACGAGATGGTGTGACGGAGGAATGCCTGGAAATCTTCACCACTGGTGAGAGACAGCGAGTTAGAACCCCGGGGGCACAGCTGCGTCAGGTAGTATGAAAAGTGTAGAGGAGTGGGGTAGTAGTACCTACTGTTCAGGCCGGCATCCTGCAGCAGATACCCCGCATTCAACAGCTCCCTCAACAGGCCATCTGCCTCGTTTACCAGTAATTCCTTCTCATGTATGCTACTGCTACTGCTTGCCCTGTGCTGCAGGTAAGTAGTGTTGATCTCTTCCTCATAACAGCCGTCCGGGCCGGCCGCCCACACAGCTGTCAAAATTGGTGAGAGCTTGCTCAACTCGTCCAAATCGCTCAGCACTCCGCGTACTCTCTTCAAACAATCTGGGATCTGCCCGGTGCGAAACATGTACCTGAGTCGCATGACAGATGAGCAAGGCGCCGTGTGACTAGTAAGCATGCAAATGGGCCAGATTGCTGCATGACTCATGTGTTCGGATTGCTGCATTTGAGGTCAACACTGAAACCCAGTCTATGGCCTCGATTGCACATCAAACGGTTGTGAGAGACGGAAAATAAGACATGATAGACAGCCAAGGTGACATTGAACTCCCATATGATATGCATGCACACGGCCCAATTTGTTGGAAGGCGTAGCTAGACGTTCGGTACCAGACCCCAATGAATGTCATGGGGTATTAGCAATTGGCCTAAGTTCATGGCGATGGCTGCAAAGTCAGATGATAGCTTCACAGAATACACAATGTCATAACATGGGACTCCAGTTCATGGTGATGGCTGCAAAGTCAGATGATAGCTCTTACAGAACACACAATGCCATAACATGGAACTCGAAGTTCATGACAATGGCTGCAAAGTCAGATTCCATTGGCTATAATAGCTCTCACCGGATCAGCCGGTCACCGATACCCATGTTGCTTGGTATGTCGGTCCGTTTGTTCATGAGCTTTTTGTGTAGCTCATCCATCACAGCTGTGATGATCCCTACCTGCGGTGAGGGATATGCAGTGCAGGTGCATGCAAGAAAGTAAACTTGCTGGCAGTAACTTTGCTGGCACTTCGCTGACAGTATGGGTTTTGCGTTGGATGTGCAGTGCAGGTGCATGCAAGAAGGAGAACTGGCTGGCAGAGATGCACCTGAATGTATCCCATTGGTCTGTATCATGAGTTGGTGGCAGGTCAAGAGTGTCATGACCCAGCTGGGGTCTAACAACAAATGTTGGTTGTCTAGCTGGTAAAGCCACGGTAGTAATGACTGATCCAGACCTGATGCGTTGCAAACAATGTTAGAGTAGCTATAATGAATCGGGTCCATTCTGTTGAGCTCTGAGAGCAATTGTAGTGAGCATGACGTGAGTAGATGCCTGCTCGTGTAACATCTTGTCTGTACTATTGATGGCGCATAAGTGAGAAAGGACCTGTACTGATGGCCTGTTGTTGCCGACTACAATGGTCACACACGCAGCAAACCCTCATTGACAATTGCACCAGCATCAGCCGGTCCGGCACAGCACGTAGTACAACAGAACTGGCGGACGCAGCCGCAATGCACTCGCGATACATAAACCCCACCAACTCACGTGCCCAGAGGCCATGTGTAGCAGCTCCTGCCGCAAAGCCATGTCTTGGAAGAATCCGCTGAAGTTGGCGCCAGCCATGAATCGGTCCCAGAGCTCCTCATACTCTTGACCATCGAGGGCCAGCTCCATAACGTCTGTGTCTTCGTCTGATCTTGATCGACGGAATTTGACTGCATTCTCCATCTTTATTGGGCCTGAAACATAGCGTGTCATGGGTAGACGTGACGGGCCATCGCCGTACATGACGAACAGCACAACACGGACTGACCTGCGGAATCAGCGGACAACCCTTCAGATTTGCCGGACCAGTGTATCTAAGGCAGAGGACCTCTGAACCTCAATTGCTTTCAACCAATCTAGAGATGCTGCAACATGGTGGTGTTGGTGGAGCATACACACAAGACCACAACATGACACGGACTGACCTGCAGACCGACCAGCACACAACACTTTAGACTTGCCGGACCAGCGAGTCTAAGGCAGAAGACCACTAAAAACCTCAACTGCTCTTGACAAACCCAGAGACGCTGCAACACCCTGAAATTGATGGAGCATACAAATAAAGCACAAACATGACACGGACTCACCTGCAGACCGACCTGCGCACAACACTTTATACTTGCTGGACCAGCAAGTCTAAGGCGGAAGACCACTAAAAACCTCAACTGCTCTTGATAAACCCAGAGGCGCTGCAACATCCTGACACTGATGGGGCATACAAATACTACTGGTCGGACCACAAACATGACATGACACAGACTGACCTGCCTCGACCAGCTCTCTGTTGGAGCCCCTTCAGGTTTGCCCAGAACATGACGTCTGCCCTAGATGCGCTAGGAGAGCTGAACAACAGGTGTGCTTCATCAATGCAGACAAGCGTCAGCGTTCCGAGGTCAATGTATACTCCTCCATCACCGTCACCATCTGCACAACAGCATACCAAAGTGTTCCTGCTTCAATCCAGGTATGTTGCGGCACACGATTAAGTGCATTTAGGATTCAGAGCACTCTAGAAGCAGGAGCAGAAGCATACATTGGGTGGCAGCCCCTTGCATTAAGCAGACAGCAATTTGCTTGGCATTCTATTCTTGCTTGAGCTAAACTGTACAGCAGCATGAGGGGACACCAATGACAAACACCATCTGTCCCCCCGACAAGAATCTGCAGGACAAATGAACTGTTCATCAAAGAGCAGCAAAAGCGCAGGCTCCTGTGGCAGTGAACCAAAAACACATAATCAAATATCATTGAAAGTGATATTGGGGTGGCGGAGTAATCAACGTAGGGGTGGCAGAGTAATCAACATAGGGGTGACCGAGTAATCAACGTAGGGGTGACAGAGTTCTGCAGATCTCATCATCCCAGAGGGACAGCTAGTTTAGTGAGCCAGAGCCTAACAGACACTAGTCTCTACTCGACCCCTATAAGATGCAAAACATGCACTTGGCATCATTCATAGACATACTTCATAGAATTCTATTAAACAGTATTGAAGCTTGACCCAGAGGCAGCCCACCTGCTGGAATATCTGGAGTCGTCTCCCCGTAGATGTCGCCCCAATCAAGTCCTTTTGCAGCAGGTGAGGTCTCAAGCACACTGTTGATTGTCACTTCGCCCTGGCAGTCTCCAGCCGAACACTCTAGCACCCGGCCCCAGCCTTCTTGACGAGCTCTGTCGCACATCTTCTGCATGAATGACGTCTTGCCGGTCGCCGGAGGTGCTTCCACCTTCACTAAGGCTGTGTTAATCGCCTGGTACAGCACTTCATCAACCTTAGCCTCACGATCAGTAACAAACCAACGCCCAGATAGACCTTCCATCCTGGTAGGGGCAGGGTTGACAACTTGCGCTGCAGTACACAGGACAACAGTATGATTGGCAACTTGGACAGTGATTTGCGGCTGCTTCTACTGCTTTTTCATTGCGGCTGCTGCTACTGCTGCTGCACAGGCGCTGCTGAAGACGCCAGGGTGCCCGCGGTATGCAGCAGGCACCCGCACCTGGCGGTATCTGTGCGGAGCTAGCTGGTGCTGAGGATGGCAAGAGCCGCTGATGTCATGACTGCAATTCCACGTGCATGCTACCATAGCAGAAGCTGGTGGTGTTGTTGTGAGCACAAGAGCTGCTGATGCAAGGTTGCTTGCTTAGGCCTAAGCTTGGCTGTCATTGCCTACTTCTACGATTGTCTGCTGTTCACCTAGCTACAGGTGCAAATGGCCAGCAGCTGCCTACCGCTGCATATCTCGGGGATTGCCCCAGCAAGCCCAATTCATGCTGTGGCATACCCGCCGCTGCCCCGCCACTACTACGGCCGGACCTTATGGGGGCCCCCATGTGCTCATGTCAACACTGCATTGTATCCAACAGCTTATTGAGCTGCAACTGCTCCTGGTGCTACTAGTCAGCATAGCTGAATGCGGCTGCTGCGCAACCTCTACGGCTGCTGGCTGCTGCTGGTGCTGCTGCTGCTGCTGCTGCTGCTGCTGCTGCTCTCCTCAACTTCGCCAGCTTACCAATAAGTCCCTGGACCTGTTCCGCCGTGTCAGCCATGATGCTGAACCTTGTTTTTCTTCAAGCAGCGTTGATTCGCTGGACTTGCCCACATGAGCGTTTGGCACAGTTTTTTGTTCAGCTAGGCACAGCAGACAGGAGAGGGCCATGCGGCATCATGGCCGTGCAACCTGAATCAGTTCGTGCAACTTAGATGACAGCCTGGTGATGAGCACTGACGTATTGTGCCAGAAACCAATCAAACGAGATAAGCAGTGCAGAGCCGGAGACCTTGTGGCATCTCTACAGAACCATTCGTGTTGCTGCGCATGCGACAGCCTTGAGGACCAGACACATGGTTTGCACTGACCTCGTAGCTTTAATAAGAAACCCGTTCTTTTCAGCGAGCCCACCAGCGCAAGCAGAGCGCTAGCGCCACGCAAGGCCAGCACCAGGTGTCCGCACCCTTGATGTGAGTCTGGTCGATTTAAACGCAACCAGTACCTTCGTTATTTGTACTTTACAGAGCTCCTAGCTTAAGCATGTCAAGCCCGGATACCCGGTAACGGCAACTGTTGCGACTAAAAATTCCACACATTGACATCCATATCGACACTTTACTACGTTCCGCAAAGTAGCCAATTCACCTGGTGCATGCAGCAATGTTGGATGGACAATCAGAAGTCAGCAGCAAACCCCAACACCTCTGCAACCTGCCAGGTTGCCCTGGCAGGGCCCAGGCCTGTGCAAAAACCTGCTGTGTGTTACCTGCTCAATAGGGGCCTTGTTCGTTGCGAACGTTCACAGAGATAGAGGCTTCTGTTGTTGGCGATACTAGTCGGAGTCAGCAATGGGCACCACGAAGAGGCAAGTTAGTCAGGTGCTAGCTAGCAGCTCCAACAGCAGCAAAGTGTAACACAAAGCTATAGCTCTACTCCATGTGCACAAACTTTGTGCAGCTCCACACAGCCTTAGCCCAAGCCCCACACAGGCCAGGCAACGCATTGCTGTCACAGCCAGAAAGGGTATGGATAACAACGCGCTTACCATGCAATCCCATCAACTAGCAACCCGTCAGTCTGTCGACAGTTCTTGGAGCGACTTCACATGCAAGTCATGATCCCACCGGAGTAGAAGCATGTGCCGGCTGGCGGCCCCTTGCATGTAGCATGCAGCAGTATGCTAGACATTATATGTTGCATGAGCTGAATTTCATTAGTTCACAGTCACCACACATGATAGGACAGCCTTTGCCAGCGCATCTGACCTGTCGCATGGCTCAGCTACTTTCACATGTATACACATGTACAGTCACAGCCCAAGGCACTCAGGCTGTCCAGGCTAAACAACACAACACTGTTGCAGCTAAACAGGTTCTGTATAATGCCAAACTATCATCAACGGCCCGTTGCTGCTGTTAACAACCGCACCACACATATGAATCAAAAAATAGCAGTCACTCCGCCGCCTTATCTCAAGCCTTACACACGCTAGGCAACGTATCATTGTCACAGCAACCCATTATTGCTGTCAAAAGCTTCCGGAGTGAGTTCAGATGCAAGTCAGGGTCCCACAATCACCACACAGGCTATTTTTAGAGAGAGAGAAGTTGCAGGCTATCATGAACTGAATACAATCGATGATTCAGGCTAGACAACACAATACTGTTGCAGCCAAAGAGCATCTGCGTACAACAGACCCCAGCCATCAGTGGCGGGCCGTTGCTGCTGTTAGAAACTGCACACCACACATATGAATCAAGAACTAACAGTCACTGCGCCGCCTTATCCCAAGCCTTACACAGGCTAGGCAGCAGATCCGGCACCATCACAGGGCAGTTTTGCAGCCCAACTACCGGCCCAGCTCTAGGCAGCAAAAGTACTGCCTTGCTACCCTTCGGTGGCTGACCATTCGCTGCTGCTGCTGCTGCTGGGGGCGGCGGCAAGGGATGTTTTATACAACCTTGGATCTCTTGATCGGAGAAATGCAATTGCGACGAGCCACCAGGCCCGTAGACTGCTGCATTTTCAGCAGCCGGTTGAGTGTTATGAACAACGTCAGGGTTTAACACATGTCTGTCAGTTTCAGGGCTTGGTATGAGCTGATGTTGTGACCCAGGTACGATGATCTGTAGATCTAGTCCAAGGTTTTGCTGTCTATGGGTGTTGGTTGTGAAAGTAACCATGTCAAATGTTCCGCAGCCTTTGAATTGGTAAGTACCGATGTGCCAGCCGCTGACGTGGATGAGCCTGTGGGAATGCTTGGGCAGATATGCTTGATTATTTGGTGTTCCACCTGCATATAAAATGTGTGAGACACAATTTGTGAAATGACATGTTTAAGAAGTTCTTCTTTGCAATGAGCCAATGATGCACACGAATTGTCAGAATCAAAAGAATCGGAAAAGCTGCTCTATCTGGATTCAATGCAAGCCAGTGACTCATTTCACACAGTGGACAAATTTGAAGCGAATCGCAATCATGTAAGTCCATCACATACAAGCACCGTCTTGAAACATGGCACTTATTGGTATTGCTCAGATCGCACACAAACCGCTCACCCCAGTCACCATCAGTAAGTAGCTGCTGCTGCTGCTGCTGTGGTATGGCATCACCGCTTGTATCATTGCCAATGCCAGGGCTGCTTGGATTACCGCTTGTGTAGTACTGCTGCTGATGCTGATGTGGTGTGGCATCACCGCTTGTAGCATTGCTCATGCCAGGGCTGCTTGCATCAATGCTCGTGTGCTGCTGCTGCTGTTGCTGCTCAGGCACCGTGGCAGCAGTACTGCCTGCCTCAGCATCAGTTGCCGTTGCCACACATGTGAGCTGCTGCTGCTGCTGCTGCTTGAGAGCAGCTTGGTAGCACCAGGTACTGCAAACAGAAGCAGCCGATCACCAACACAGCAGAGCTTCGCACTCAGCGACATGTTCACCAACTGCTTGGCTAAAAGGCTCACAATAGTAACAAGACCATTGTAACATAGGTGTCGAACAGCTAGGCTCGTACATTGCTGTCTGGAGTTTCAAGCATTGCACGTGTATTGCCATGGTATTGCCACTGTGTTGTCATTGTTCTAGCGCCATTTTGCAAGCACTGCATGTGTATTGCCATGTTGATCATTGATCTTTGATCAGCTGTATTGCCACTATGTTGCCATTTTTCTAGCGCCATTTGACGGCTTCAGCATGAATGAATGAATGAGCTCCACATAGCGCTTTCAAGAGAGCGCTAGCGTAAGTTAAGGGAGGGTAATGTGTGTGTCGGGGCGACTTCACATTCCCTACCGTGGCTTGATAGTGAGATGCTCAAGATAAGTCCCCAGTGGTGCATGGTACCAAAAGAGCCACCATGCAAATCTGAAAAGCCTTACGCCATCTCATCACCAGTCACCATCCTCCTGGCACCCCCAGCAGCAGCTGCTGCCAGTCAACAAGCAGCATGTCATCCAGAGTCATTTATGGGAACAAGAGGTTCAATCCACTTCATTTCACAATCAAAGGAATCGAGCATATGATCCACACCTAGCACGAACACATTTAATGCGTGAGCAAGATTACAAGCAGCCACCATGCACACCTGAAGTGCTTAGTGCCATCTGCACACTTGTAAAAACCCTGCCACCACCCCCAGCAGCAGCTGCTGTCAGCATACGGGCAGCAGTATCACCCGCAATCATCATGAACACAATGAAATTTCTTGACATGAACACACAATCAACACACGAGAAAGAGCTAGTCGCCATCCACACCTGAAAATGCTTTGTGCCATCTTGACATTGGTAACAACCCTACCACCACCCCCAGCGGCAGCTGCCAGCATACGAGCAGCTGAACCATAGTACATCATTGATTGGGACAGACAGCAATGACAAATCAAAACATAGAAGCGAAAACAGAGAGTGAGTGCTTGACAGGGTTTCACCTGGGCTTATCCTTTGTTGGTTGCAATCGGGTGTGGAGAGCACCATTCTAGATGGTGAGGTATCCACTGTGTATTCTCTCTCTCTCTAAAACAAAGACACAACCACAGGACTTGAGCAGTTGGAACATTGGAAGCATGTATGATAACAGATGACTGAGCAATAAACATCCACCATCCACACCTGAAAATGCTTTGTGCCAGTTCCACGCTTGTAACCACCCTCCCACCGCCCCCAGCAGCAGCTGCTGCCAGCATACGAGCAGCAAGGTTGACTGACGGCCCATGATAATCTGCTCGGCCCAGATGATCGGGAGCAACCGAATTTGGCTGGCCTTCTGCAAAGCTGATGTTGAGCATGGGGTAGCCTGTTCTGCTGCCGCTGCTGCTGCCACCGCTGCTGCTGCGGCGGAAGGCTGCTGCTGCTGCTGCCGTTGGTGATGTGGGGGTGTTTGAGCTGAATGCATTGAGGACAGATTGAGGCCAGGGTATGTACTGCATGATCTCCTGCATGCCACGAAGATATGAATGCATTCTGACCCAATGATACGAATACTTCATTAATGACCCTATACCCTTCAGGCCCACTTGCTGGGAGTGCTAGATGAAACTAAAGCGACTCAGAACAGCAGGAAGCCCCAGTCAGTGAGATCTACTGCAAAGGTTTGGTACATTGCTGTACAACAAGCGTGTACCAGAAGGCACCAACTGATCATCCGCTGTGATCTGTACAGATCGAGGCCAGGGTATGTACTGCATGATCTCCTGCACATCATGAAGATATGAATGTGTTCTGAGCCACTGATAGAAACGAAAGTATGCCTTGACGGATCAGAGTCAGACCCCAAAGGGGGATGGCAGAAGCACAGCCGCAAGCAAGGTTACCATTTCAAGCACAACTGCTGAGAATTTTAGAGGCCAGTGCGCCTCTTTCAGACTAGCAGACAGCCTTTCAGAAGGTGAGATGTACTGGATAAGCTTGGTTAAATGGTGTACAACACATGTATACCAAAAGGTGCAAACTGATCACAAAGTGTTGCCAGGGTATGTACGGCATGATCTCCTGTACATCATGAAGACACAAATGCACTGTTCTGAGCCACTGATACAAATGATACATATACTCTGGTCTTATCCTTTGTTGGTTGCAATCGGTTTCTTATTGGGTGTGGAGAGTACCATTCTAGATGGTGAGGTATCCACGGTAACTTCTCTGTCTCAAAAATATACAACTTGGCTATTCAGTGCTCCAGATATGCAAAGAATGAAAGAGTACAGAAATGGCAGATGCAGAGCCGCAAGCAAACCTCAGATGCTGAGGTTGCTTGGCAGAACGTTGTTAAGTTCAGACGAGCAGGACGCCCCTCAGAAAGCGAGACCTACTGCAGATATCTGTATACAACAAATGTAAAGGTGTCAACTGATCATTCACTGTGGCTTGCACCTGTCGCCCTAGTGCCCAGCCTGCTGCTTGTGCTGGTCCCCTGAAGGCCTCATGTATCAGATACTGGTTGTGGAAGGCCCTGTTGTAAAGTATCACTTGGTGCTCTCAACCCAAGCTCGAATGCATGCAATATAAAACGGCCAAAGCGGTCAACCACTCAGAAAAACTCTCAGTATCGTTATACTGAGATATTGCTGCACCATATTACTTATAAGTTTGTAAATAGGCGCAATTTGATTATTCGCTGTTACTTGTATCTGTAGACTGTGTGCCCATTCTACTCTAGTGCTAGTTCCCTGAATGCCGGCAAGTGTTAGGTACTGCTTCTGAAGTGAACTGTTGTAAATCACACCTAATACTCAACTGCATGCAAACAAACAAATGCTCAGCCACCTAACGGAGAGACTATCCGTATTGCTACACTGCAGTAGAACTGTAACTTTTAACTTTTGAAGTCTGGACTGTTGCACAGCCCTATAAGTGTTGTACCTGCAGGCTGAGTGCCCACTCTGCTGCTTGTGTTGGTTCCCTGAAAGCCAACATGTAACAGGTACTGGTGGTGCAGGGAATTGTGTTAAGTAACACCTGGAACTCTCAACCCAAATCCACTTGCATGCAAACAGATAAACAAATGCTCAAGCACTTCAAGAGATTATTGGTATCGCCATATTGCAGTAGAACTATGACTGATAGACCATCTGAACTGTTGCAGAGCCATATCACACACAGAGTACAACATGCATGCATACGTGTCGGCTACCTGCAGGCTGAGTGCCACTCTGCCGCTTGTGCTGGTTGTCTGAGTGCCAGCACATATCAGGTACTGGCTCTTGCAAACAGCCTGGCGAACAGGAGATTCTTATAGAAAGATATGTGGTACCCTCAACCGAAACTCAATTGCATGCATCATTAAACGATCAACCATTCAGAGAGACTTTCAATGTTGCTGTTGTGAAAGAACTCTAACCAAAGGTCTGGACTATTGCTAAACCATTATATTTGTTTTGTGACGTTTAAGCAATGTTCAAAAACCATTGTACCTGCAGGCTGACTGCCCACTCCGCTGCTTGTGCCGGTTCTCTGAAAGCCAACATGTACTTCAACTCGCCTTCCTGAGCGCGACACAAATAACACATGCCGGGGATATCGCCGCCAGCGGGTTCAGCGTACGCCAATAACAACGCCTACAACAAGGGCGCAGGCACAAACAGGGAATGTCATATTGATGGTGGCATGACTTGAAACGTCCTGAGCTAGTCAAGATTTTCAGTTGCTTAGAAGTGAGTGGGCCTGAAAACAATCCGGCCTCAGCTGCAGTGGTTGGTGACTGCACCAAAGAATAACACATGCCGGGGATATCGCCGCCAGTGGGTTCAGCGTACGCCAATAACAACGCCTACAACAACAACATCACAAGCGCATAGGCGGGATATTCATGTTGATGGTGAATTGAATTGATTGCTCCTGCTTGTGTTGTTAACATTTCCATTTTTTTTAATGAAAGTGGGTCTGGAAACATCTGGCATATGCTGCAGTGGTTGGTGAATGCACCAAAAAATAACACATGCCGGAGATATCGCCGCCAGCGGGTGCAGCGTACCCCAACAATAACACATACACAACAACAATACAAGCGCATAGCCAATATATTAATCTTGATGGTATTGAAATGAGTGGTCCTGTACTAGTTGTTAACATTCCCAGTTTCTTAGTAGACTGTGGGCCTGGAAACAATCTGCAATTTGTTGCAGTGATGAATGCACTAAAGAATAACACACGCCGGCGAGATGGACACCAGCGGGTTCAGCGTACGCCAACAGTAACATCTACAACAAGGTCACACACACCAACGGGGGGAGCTGCATGGATGGTGACATTGACTTAGAAGGTCCTGTAATAGTGGAACATCCAGACCCTTACTGGGCTTGACAACAGTCTGCAATTCCATGTTTCTGATGCACGTGACTCCTGCCCCCACTCCACACCGACAGCATTTTAAGCGTTACTAGTCGTTGTGCAGCTTTTCAGAAGTAAAGGCAGCCAGCATGAAGACCGAACCGGACTCCTTGGGACCGAACCCTGGGACCGGACCAGAAAGGGCCTGTGTCAAACATACCAACCTGCTCTGTTCTGCTGATCGTGCTGTGCACTTTTCAATGCTGATGCAATCCTGCAATCCTATGTTTCTGATACACATGACGCCTGCCCCACAGTCACAGCTATCAAAGAGTTGGAGTACTGCACGTCTCATATGTCAACACAGAACCACATCAAAACCAATACTAACCTGCATAATTCTGCTGATGGTGTTGTGTACAATTCTTGCAACCTCATGTTTACGATGCAAACGGCTCCTGCCGCCATCAACGGCCACAAACATCATCGTAACGTACGGCATAGGTGTTCGGCGGAACAAGCTACCAGCAGATGCTGCTGCTGCTGCTGCCGCGCTGCTGTTGGGTGTTGAGGTGGTGCTGAAAGGCTCTGATATTCTGGCAGGTTGCAGATCAGCCACTTCGGTACCTACAGCACAATGGTAGGGAACGTGAAGTCATCGTGGAGTTGAAAACCTCAACACACACATCTCCCTCCCTCAACAAACGCTAGCAGTCTACCGAAAGCGCTACACAGAGTTCAATGGTTCATTCATTAATCCTTCCCCACACAGCACAACATGGATGCAGCATGGTGCTCTGGGCTGTCAGTGGACATTTTGTCAGTGGATGTTGTCTGCATAGACTCTGGTGTGTCACTCTGGTGTGTGCCCCAGTAGCAGCTGGTCTCAAAGTCACGACCTGGGGACAGTTCTTGCTGCTGCCGTCCTGTTGGTTGTTGATGTTGTGCTGCCAGCAACCATGATGATTTCTCAGCTCAATGCTGGCAGCTTGTGAGTCAGTTCTTGTGCTGTAATGCTGCAGTGCATGAGCAGTCGAACATGAAGCTGCAGATGTCCTGACCGTCAGATCTGACACAGGTGTGTGTGTGTGTTGGGGGGGCGGGGGGTGTTAAGAGGGGGGGGGGGGGGGGGGGGGGGGGGGGGGGGGGGGGGGGGTCACAAAACCAACCACCCCCCCCCCCCCTTTTATATTATCCTCTCCATGCAACCCTGGTTCGCCAAAATACCAAAGGCCGTGTCGTGTGATCCCT
>NSMO01000047.1:1330-69373 GCA_002588565.1 Coelastrella sp. UTEX B 3026
CCAGATAATGCAGCTGGCATGGAGGTACCTGAGAAGCCTGGTCCTGGATATGTTGCACTGTATAGCGTCAGGTACCCCGCAACACGTGGTGACATGGTCTCTACACCAATCTGCAGGTCAAACAGCAGCACACCTGATGGTTGTAAACTGCTCAGGTTGTAAGCAGTGTGATACAATTCCCCAAATAGCAACAGACTGTGCAGGTGATCACTCCCTGATTTTGGCTGTCGGGAACCAGTGCATACTGCAGCTGTAACCGTTACAGCGTGGATGAGCTGCAAAAATCAACCTATCAGCAATCAGAGTCATGCAGCAAGATGCGCTTGTAGCTGTGTCCATGCCACAAAGATACACTCTCCATCTAGGCACCCCATGCAACCCACCGTAACATTGTTGACGATATCGATCTCCTCTCTAGTAAGCAGAAACCGCCCCTTAATTATCACTTCGGTTATCCAAGCATTCCACGTCGTATCCCAGGTCCAATTCATAGTCCGCTGCAACTCAAACTCCCCCACAACATCTATCAACACGGCCAACGTCATAAACCCTAGCGAGCCATTGAAAGCAGCTAGCCGAGGTTTCAAGTTGGCAGCAGTTGCGTTGCCGGCAGCCTCAATCTTGTCTGCTGTAAAGCTACTGTTACCGGAAGTGCTGCCGCTTGACGCCTCGACTTTGATGCCTGTTATACTGACATTCCCGCCTTTGATTACTATATCACTTTCGTTGAAGGATGATAGGTTTAGTGGCGGCAGAACCGGGGGGCTGGTGACAACTTGTATGCTTGCATAGGGGCATACTGTGTCATTTCTGCATGCTGTGCTGAATCGGGTAATCCCGTTGGTGGCAGAGCATGTCGCTCCTCCATACGCTGCTGCTGTAGTAACCACGAACCGCTCTGGTATGAACCCTGCATTGCCGCCACAAAGAGCGCTGCAGGGGCCGTACGCAGCGTACCCGCCAACGCAGTTCACCGGGACACATGGCGTAGGATTTATACACTGCGTGGTGTTGCGAATAGTGCCGTTAGCCATTTGACAGTCCACTCCTCCGTGTTGGGCTTGCACCGTTACTACGAACATTTCTGGAATGGTTCCTATCCCCCCGTTGCAAGCTCCGTTACAGGGGCCAATTTGCTTGAAGATTCCACCACAGTTGATCGGGCACGGGGTATAATTAATACAGCTTGTCACATTTTGCAGGTCTCCATCGTTATGCGGGCACGCCAGACCGCCATACATGGGCTGTGTATCGATGACATATCTCTGGGGTAAAGTGCCGGTGCCGTTGTTGCAGGGGCCAGCACAAGCGCCGTTTGTTTGCCAGTGTCCAACACAATCAATAGGGCATGGGTTGGTGTTGGTGCAAGGCTCCTGGCGTGTGTCACCTGCTGCCTGTGGACAACTTTGGCCGCCGTGCTGGGCCTGTGTGTGGATGGTGTAGCGCTGTGGCAGGAGACCTGTCCCGTTGCCACATGCACCACTACAGACCCCGTCTGATACCCCTGCAAAAACGCAGCAACAGGGTATATGAGCCAAATATTCAGCCACAAGCTGCCATAGCATATTACATAGTGGCCAGGCTGGACTACGCATTACGCTGAAATATCATCCGACTGGCTGCTCTTTTGCATCTTGCTTGTGTCGCCGCACTTGGTGGATCCAGAACCTGCATATGTTGATGTGGATTCAGATGTTTTGTGCGTGATGCTGAAATGCTGGCCAGACATGACTACACAGCCTAGTAATTGGCTGCTGCAATGAAGGGAATAAGTTGACTTGCATCATGGGCTGATCACTGCAGTTCCTCTCATTCCGATTCTATTTCAGACACTTAACAAGAACCAGTGGTTCATCTGTAGTTATGCTACTTTCTGACTGCTTATTGCTGCACAGAACTGCCAGATCTTATAGTGCCACTATAGTACGTCATACTCACATTCTCCCACACAGTCCACAGGGCATGGTGTGTAGTTGATACAAGCAGTAGTGGCTCTAGTTGTCCCATTGGCAGACCCACAGGCACTCCCGCCATGCTGTGCTGGTGTTGTTATAACAAACACCTCAGGCCACACCCCACTCCCATTGTTGCAAGCCCCAGAGCACGGACCATTTATCTCCCAATCCCCAACGCAATTAATCGGACATGGAGTAGGGTTTACACAGCTTGTGACATTCTGCAGAGATCCGTTGTTATGCGGACAAGCCTGACCCCCGTACATCGCAACCGTATCTATGACATATCTCTCCGGCAGAGTGCCGGCGCCGTTGTTGCAGGGGCCAGCACAGGTGTCGTAAGCCTCCCAATGGCCGACACAGTTGATAGGGCACGGGTTATTGTTAACGCAGGCTGTTGTTTGGCGGGTGCTGCCAGCACTGGAAGGACAAGTTTGGCCGCCGTACTGAGCTGGCGTGTTGATGACGTAACGCTCTGGCAGTAGCCCTGACCCGCCGCCACATGCACCAGTACAGTTGCCATTTGCTACCCCTGCAGATGAAAGTTGTTGGTAAGCACAAAGGAGCAGCAGTCAGCTAAAGAAGCAAGGGTTTTGGGCCTTGCTGTTGACCATAGCAAGCGCTGCTGTATTTGAAACAGTTTTGCTTGGTGTTAGCTGTGGCAGCAACGCAGTGAACAGCAGATAGCAATCAGCAGGTTTACTAGTATGCTGCTGATACCAATGGAGGTGGCTTCCAGTGGGAGGTGCAGCACTGTTGGTTGGGAACTAGAGTTGACGCCTCCTGAGACTGTGGTGACTTAAACTCCTACACTGGATAATCCAGGAACTGTCGGCTTTACTTTAGGGACAGGTAATTGATTGAATTTGCATGCTGTAGCAGTGCAGGTATAAGGATCACAGACTGAGTCAGCATAGAAGCACGTTTGTCTGTGCTGGTGGGTAAGATATGCACACTAAAACACATAGGTGCATGCTTGTGAGTAGAATGACGAGGCGCGCTGAGCCGTTTCTGAACAGGCCGAGTAGCAAGAAGTTGTCCGGCGTGCTTACATTCTCCAACACAGTCTATGGGACATGGAGTGTAGTTTATACATGCTGTTGTTGCCCGAGTAGTCCCATTGGCATATGAGCAGGTATCTCCACCATACTGAGCCTGAGTTGTCACTTTCCAGTACTCCGGTAACACCCCACTCCCGTTGTTACATGCACCAGTGCAAGCTCCATATGGTTGCCAGGATCCCACACAGTTGATTGGGCAGGGGTTGTTATTGACGCAAGTAACATTTTGCCTCAGAGTGTTGTTAGCTGCTTCGCAGGGGGTGCCATTGTCGTTTGCTGGTTTGTAGATGTGGTATCGTTGTGGCAGGTAACCGCTGCCGCCTCCGCAGGTACCGTTGCAGACACCGTTTGCGACCCCTGCATTGTGTGTACACTAGTAAGCTGGTCAAATGCTGTCATGGCTGCGTATGTAGCTAGCAGTGCTATAGCGGTGCAAAGCTCAACCTCTATGGCTTCCCGTAGTTGATGCAAAACTGACCGTACCTCTCAACCTAGGTTAGCAGGCCTGCTTTGCAGCCTGTTTGGTCAGCTGCAGCAACAGATGTACACTAGTTAGGGCTTCGACACGTTGGCCGGCCAGCTGCTACAATAAAGGTCTAAACAAGTTGGCATAGGCAATTGACTTGGACACGCACTTGCAAGTCGCTGCGTAGACATGTAGAGCCAAACTCACATGTAGCATTGCAGGGTATGTTGACACAAGGTGTGGAGTTTATGCAGTCCTCTGTCGAGTTGTCTCCTTCTTGGTTTGGACACTCCTTACCACCATACGCGGCCTGAATAGTGATCTTGTACCTCGTCGGGCGCCGACCGCCGGCGGCGCCGCGAGCTCCTCCGCAACCGCCCGTGCAGTTGCCGCCTGGAACTGTAACGAAGGCACCCTGGCAATCCTGAGGCGGACATGGGTCGTTGTTTGTGCAGGGGATCTCGTACCTATAAGTGTAGTTCGCCAGCACAGTGCCGTTGGGATACTTGCAGTCGACGCCTCCGTATTGCGCGGGCGTAGTAACATTGAAGACTTCCGGGACGAACCCTTGTCCGCCTTGACAAACCCCAGTGCAGTTTCCAGACAACGTAACCCACCCTCCAACACAATCAATGGGACACGGGTTTGTGTTATTACAGGCCGTGATAGCGCGGGTAGTGCCGTTGGTCTCCGGACACTCCGTGCCGTTGTACCTGGCGGCCGTCGTAATGAAGTACTTCTCCGGCCTGATCCCAGCGCCCCCACCACACGTGCCGTTGCAAGCACCGTTCCAAGTCCAGGACCCCACGCAGTTGACAGGCGGGCACGGCGTGGTATTGATGCAGTTACTGGCGTTGCACCTGGCCGCATTGTGTGCGAAGGAGCAGCTTTGGCCACCGCAGCTTAAATTTCTTGTGATGATGAATTTCTCTGGGATGCAGCCTGTGCCTCCGGAACATGCGCCGTTGCAAGGACCTAGAGCACCAGCCGCAAACGTAGGCACTGATTCAGCGCAAAGTGACTTAAGACAGTAGAATAGGCAGCTGACACGTGGCAGTAAACGATGCCAGCTCTGACGGGTGCAACCTGCCAAGCATTAGTACGGCGCGATACCTGCCGTGCTTGGCAAACAAAAAGCGAACTGCCTGAAAAGCGCATGGTCAGTGCGTACATGGGCACTGTATGCATACTACATATAAGTTCAACTGCACCAGGATGCCACTGATATGCACAGCAGAACTGCATAATCCTGTACATGCATATGGGGTGCTAGAATTTCACCTGTTACATTCCAAGCTCCGATGCAGTCAACAGGACAGCAGGCAGTATTCGTACAGTTGACTTCTTGAATCGCATTGTTGGCATACGAGCAGTTGCTCCCACCGTAGGCAGCTGCAGTGGTTATTTTATATGCAGCCCTATACCAGCCCCGCCACCGCATGTGCCGTTGCAGTTGTATGTAGTACCCCAACTGCCAACGCAATTGACAGGTGGACAGGGAGTACTGTTGATGCAAGGTGTCATGTTGTTACGAGTTGTGCCTGCGATCACCCAATGTATGAGACAATGTCTCGCAGTTTGGTGATCACACACACACACGCACACACGTGTAGAGACATCTCGAGATACAGCTGTCGTAGACTATATGGAAGTTAGGTGAAAAGACAGAGACTGACTGCTAGCCAAACATCTGTTGAGTGCAAAGGCGGTGCCGGTACTGTTGCAGGCGCACATGCAGCCGCTGTGGTGGTTAGGTTGTATATCTACAAGTATCTGTAGGCCATGGTCCAACTCTCCATTCTTCACAAGCCCATGCGCTTGGTACAGCGTTCTATGAGTGTACAGACCGTGCAAAGCAGCAAACCATCCCTACATGAAACCTCACAACCTACCATTTGCACCAGGACACCAACCACCATACATAGCAGCACTACTGATGACCAGCCTCTCGACCAAATACCCGGACCCATTGTTGCAAGCTCCCGTGCATGAGCCCGTTGACTGCCAGGTGTATGTGCAGTTGACGGGACAGGGGTTGTTGTTGGTGCAGGGTAGTGTGCTCCTAGTGTCATTTTGGGCTGATGGACAGGGGTTACCACCGTATTGAGCAGGAGTAGTTATGTCATACTTTTCCTGCAGGTACACAGACACCGCCGTAGCACAGTTATCCATCGAAGATCTATCTTTGGCTCTCCTGATCACAAGTCAAAACAAGTTGCGCCGAATTTTTACTTCACCATGTCACTGTTGCATCCGGCTGAGTCAGCAGCCAAAGAGACTTCGGTGACCACAGACCTTTCAGTGCACTGTGTGCCCAAGTAACACCCCAGGCATGTGTTGTCAGCATTGGCACACTTGCAATCACGCCCACACACGCAATGCCATACAACAACACGGGCACTTACCAGCTGGTACCCACTGCCGCCTCCACACGTGCCATTGCAAGTATTGCTCTGTGCCACCCAAGACCCGGTACAGTTGATGGGGCAGGGCTGAGTATTGGTGCAAGCAGTTGTCTGTCGGGTGGTGCCATGAGGCTGTGGACAGCTGGAGCCACCATAAGCTGCTGGCGTGGTGACATTGTAGTTCTCAGGTAGTTTACCTGCATCAAGGATTGCCAACAGAAACCATTGAGAAAAAGGTGTTAGCACTAAACCTCATCGGGTATACCATACATGAAGCAGGCACAGATGTCACTGTGTAACAGACTCATGTTACAAACACAATAACTAGTCTGCATGTTTGATTGGTATGTGAGCCGAATTCATGATGTGCTCCACAAGTGAGATCGGGCTGATTTGGCTAGGTCAGTGTCAAACAAAACAAGCTTGACAATGGACGGCTGCAACTGCACAGTGTTGCAAGGGGCCTGTGGGTGCTAGCATCCCTAGTGCATACCTGCTCCTCCACCACAAGCTCCATCACACAGTCCATTAGCCACCCAATTGCCAGTACAGTTCACAGGTGCACACGCATTGTTATTTGTGCATGTTGTGGAGGTTGAGCGAAGTGTTCCTACAAGCAAATACAACCATCTGGGCAGCAATCATGATGCAACCTGGTAGTCAGTCCCCATTTATGTGCTAGAAACGGCAGCCAGCAAATGGTCTGTCAGATTGTTGCCAGGCCTCTCTCATTCTTATTTCTGCCATTGAAAAGCACGTGAATCAGGCATCAGTTGTTACTGACAGAATCCAGGCCTCAGGGCATCCTGCAGCTCCCAAGGTTGCAGGAAAGCATGACTAGCTAGTGTATGCAGTGTACATGATCCTACCACGCTCTGTACAGGCCGGCAACGGTTGCCGGACTCTCTTGAATCTCACCGTTTGCGTTTGCACAGCTCCCGCCGTACATTGCAGGGCTCGTAATCTTCCACATCTGCTGGGTAAACCCGCTCCCGCCCCCGCAGGCGCCGGTGCAACTGCCATTCACCGCCACCCAGCTCGCTGTGCAGTTCACTGGGCACGGGTTGCTGTTGGTACATGCCGTAGTCGACCTCGTGGTGCCGTTCACAACAGGACAGGCATTGCCGCCGTTTTGCGCAGAGACAGTTATGTTGTAGATTTCGGGCAAAATGCCGCTACCACCTCCGCATGCGCCGGAGCAGGGCCCGTTAGGAACGTAGCTGCCCAAACAATCCTTGATGTTGAACCGCACGGAGCCAGATTTGACCCAAACCACCGAGTCAAGGCTAGCGTCGGCGCCGTCTGCGATGCCCAATTTGATATGATACGTCGTACCAGCTGTAACGTAGACATCTTGCGTCTTGAGTAAAGTGGTAAATCCATCAAATTCGGTCGCTTTTGTTGCAGTGTTCGGAGGGTTGTCGATGTAGTACTGACTGTTACTTCCGGGGTTTACGGTTGCGATTGATACTGGGATCGAAGAGTTTGGAAGAAGGGCCACGTTGGTGTGAGTGCCTGTCCCACTCCATATGAAGAACCCAAAAACGTCATTGGTCGCTCCAGTGGAACCGCCTGCGGTGCAGCAACAAATGGGCATTCGGCTTTTCGGAACACGACATTGAGCGCATGCAATGCACAAGGAATCAAGTTACATGGCTGATGTGACGTCCTAACATGTCAGGAAGCATGGCATATGTCCTGCTTTATCTGATATCTGCCAACCTCTATCAAGGCTGGATACTCACATGGCATTTCAACCCCAGGAGATACAGGATTACACCTACACCCGACTATAAATGCAAGGTGAAAACTGTGTTCATGCATGTTTGAATGCTTGAGCTAGCTTGTCAACCAGTTCATCCTTTGCTGCAGCATCCAGCAGCCGATACAACACGGGTAGCTGCTATTGCAACAGCAGCTTCATGGTGTAGTATGATACCTCTTAAACTGGACAGTAGGCTGAACACTGCAACTTTTACTTAGGATACAACACTACAGGCTTGGGATATGGAACTGGTCTGATATGAAAACCGGGGAGGCTGTGCTGAGGACATTCTGCTCACTCACTTGCAGGCACAAACTCCGGATACTCCTCGCTCCCAAACACATATTGAAATGCCAGATTGCCGCTAACTGCCGGTGTGACATCAAACGACAACAGCACTTGGTCGAATAGGTCCTGAGTGTAGTTGGAAGCTGTTGATGCTGCTTGCATATCTAGGTCACTGCACTTCACGCAACCGCCGGGCTGTCTTGTTGATGTGTCGCCCGCTGTGTTGGTGATCAAGGCTGCTTTACTTGCTTCGCCAGTGCTCAGTACCAGGGCACCTGCAGTTGGTTTACAGCTGTCTGTTGAGGCTTGATGGCGTTGTATGCAGCAGCCGTGGCATGGCACGGGCAGACAGACTGTGTGCCAAGGCCCTGTTGCTGGTTTCCCTCTGCTGCAGTTGCTCCAGTGCGGAGCACAGCATCGCTTTGCTCCGCATCTGGGCGCAGCAGAATGAAACAGTAACAACCACAGCAGCTAGGCAGCATGCAGGCAGTGTGACTAGAGTGAGCGCTGTATGTAGCTATGGCTCAGTACAGCAGACACACAGCGCTTGTATCCCCTCAGACTGCTGACTGCAGAGTATGATGTGTTCAAGACTGATGCTTGAAGGGTTTGTTACATATCAAGGCCCCACAAATATAGATGCATGCTCATCAAGTGCCTTGCAAGCTGACATGCGACGATGGTTGTTGTTGTCCAAACTGGATAACATGTGCAGCAACCCTTGCATGCTGTGCTTGCCATGCAAGACCACCACAGCAGGTTGTGGGAGTTCAGACAACTGTTGCTTGATACCTGGACCTGATGCAGCTTACCTAGCGGCATACTTGACGCGAACTCATGGCAGCCAAAGTTAGTAATCAGTATGTAGCCCTTTGTGCCACTACCAACACATGTACCATTGAACACTGCGTTGGATATTGGAAGGTCTGCATTGTTGTTTGTTAGGGCTTGCGCGGCAGCCAATGCGGTCGGGCATGATGTTGATGTGTACACCACGGGATTCGTATTAGGGTCGCATGCTGCTTCTGTCAGCTGGTTGTTACAGCACAGAACCGTCAACAGCAGTACCACTGCATACTGCTGCATTGAGCTGCTGGAGCAGAAGCAGAGGAGGCCACGTTTGAGCCGCTCGCTGCATCCTGCAATAATACAAGTGCAGAATCACAGTTATTGAACAACGCATTTATGGCAGATGCCCCGGCAGCGTCGCACTGGCACTTGCACAAGACAGCAGTCCTTTGCAAGTTGCTGACAGTGCTGCGATGTGTCCGTGCGCACCAGAAACCATCTGTACGCCGGAACAAATGTTTCTGATGCTCCAAATCAAGTCCTCGTGCACCCCAAGGTCCGGAACGAGATATCGCGTATTTGACTGCAGCCCCGTACAGGACAGGAATGAGCGGTACAGCCCATGGTGCAGAGTATTACTGTTGTTACGCCCACGTAAAAAGCCGAAATAAAATAAACCTTAAGCAGTGCAAGCGACAGGCGTTGAAAGCTTGTGCCTGGCTGCTACGTGCGTGGGCTGACCGGTCCGCGCTTCTCAGGCACCTCTGATAGTTCAAGTGCACAAGCAAACTCACATGACTACACGTAGCATGCATGTCATGCCTCTGGCTACGGCAGCGCTGAAGCCGTTCAGTGACAGCAGTCACACCCGTGATGGTCTCCTCATTCCTTGTGACCCTGCTTCCTCTCGCTTCCCGCCACTTGCGTTGCCAACAACGGCCCATTTCAGCAACTGAAGGTCAAAGTAAAGCAGGGCAATGCAGACCAAAGCCTCTGGTCACCCTGCTATTAGTGCGGTGTACAGTATCCTGGGCACACCCAGCAACAATTATGGCAGGGAGTGATCATGGCAAGCAAGAAGCAGAACTGGACCTCACGATGGCTGACCGCGTTACATGTGTGTCGCAACGGCTGGCGCCGAGTGCAGCATTGGCCTGCAAAGACAGTTGGCGCATTGAAGACTGGAAGCACGCCAGCTATACACCAGCATGGCACAATTGTAATAACTCTCAACAGTGTTCGCAGTAAAATATTATTATTTTCATCATACATATCATCATACATATGCAAAGTGGTATTGCATCATGGATATGCATAGTACAGTAGTGTGTATCATGGATTGGTGTGTACTTCATACTATGAAGGTGTAGTACACCTCAACCCCCTCATGTGCACAACAGAGTCAATAGCTGGTTCCAGCAGCAAAGATCGGGCTGATATTGTTAGCCCTATACCACCCTGTTCCTACATGCAGCTCCGTCAGCCGCCTTCGAAGGGTCCACAGGGATGTGTGCATATACTGAAGTGACCCCTGTTGGGTGGGTCCTAGTCTCCGTGTGCCCAGGGTCGCCCTCCGCCCCCTGTTGCTGTTGAACTCCCAGCTTAGTCACATGACTCTAAACGCGTTCAGCTGCAGCTAACCAGGATGATGTTAGTGCTTATATCATCTTTTGAGCTTTACCCTGGTGCTGCAGCAAGGCATACAGGCATCACAGCAGCAATGCAGGCAGTACATTCAGGCTGGTGGGTACTGCGCATGCTGTCCCCCCCTGGGCGGTGTCCCAGCCAAACCCGCCAGCCGCCCTAGGGAGGTACCACGGCCTCATTATTCGCCGCCCAATACCCAACAGAGGAACTGGGTGGTACTGGTTTGAGGGAAGGACCCAGAAGCGCAACAGACGGTTTCAAAGGGACTTACACGCAAACCCACGCAGAGGCCCACAGCGATGGCCACCTGCAACACATTAGCTTGTACCGTGCAGATATAGCTGAGGTCTGATCGTTGAGCGACTCCGTTGTGCACTCACCCCACCATTTGGCTGAACCAGACACTGCCGATCGCTTGTTTGTGGGCAGCAACTGCTGAGCATCCTGGCGCATTGGGGTAGTGACCGGCAACTTTGCTATGCAGAGTTTTAACTTTCGGTCTGGGGCAACACGGCGTAAGGCTGCCTCCAGTCAGTGTCGGAGGCACGATGCGCTGGTGTCACCTGCACCAGCGCCACGCCAGCAAGCACGAGAAACCATCATCACGCGCACGCGCATGCTTGACCCCTTCTGTGACGCCCAAACCGAGCGGGCGACCCCCTCCCGGCAAGTCATCCCACCACCAACAGCCGTGCCAGTAGTTTCAGCGACAGTAAGCTCGTTGCCAGCGTCCTATGTCCATAACGCAGGCTCAGAGACCGCATTTACGCACTCTTATATCGTTCAGTCACACCCAATTGAGCTATCAGACCTATCAGGCAGTGAATCAGATACAGATGATCTTCACCCAGCGTCAGCTGCAGCTGTAGCTAAACCAACCAACCACAAGACACGTCAGCACTCCCAGCGAGCAACAGCAAACAGGATTAACAGTAGGCAAAATCCCTCAGCAAGACGTACAGGCCGAATCTCAGCAGCGGAGCCAACCCCACCCCCTCAGCCTGCAACAGCTAGTGCTGCTGCAGCAGCAACAGCAGCAGGGATAGGCCGAAAAGGCGCTCCCGTACGTACAGCATCAGCGCTCGTATCAATGCTGGTAGTTCTGCTGGCTATTGGGGCTAGCAGCAGCACAATGCGTGCTCTGTTGGCACAGGGCGGTGCCAGAATCTTCCCTGCTGCAGGTACCAGCAGCATCAGCAGCAGCACGGGTGCCAGCCCACTGCCTTATCCCACTGCTGCTGCTGCTGCTGCTGCTGTAGCTGCTAGCAAGACCTGGCATGCAGCACGCGAGGCTTTGGGGTCCTCGTATCAAGCAGCAACAAGGTTTGCTTGGCAAACAGCAACGGCAGCAGGCGGCATACCGCACAGCAGCAGCAGCAGCAGGGGCCTGATCAGAGCATCTGCATTGCCAGATAACCCACAGACACTGTCACGATGGCAGCAGATCTCCGGTGTGGTAAGCAGAGCTCCAATGCTACTGCACAAAGTTGTGTCAATGCACTCTAGCAGCAGTGGCAGTGGCAGCACCAGCAGTAGTAGCTACCCAACCAGCACACCAACTGCTGCTACTGGTGACGCAGCTGCAGCAGCAGCAGTAACAACAGCAGCACCTGGTGCTGCTGCTGGTACAGCAGATAAGGCCGAAGCACCAGCAGGGGCAATCCAAATGTATGCAGTGGTTGATGATACTGTTGTCAGCCCCTACAAAGGTGCCACATGGGGGGATGTGATACAGCATATGTCCAAACGTCTCAAGTGGTCAGATGAACGGTTCATACTGAACGTTATAACACAGCAGCAGCTTAAAAATGACATGTCAGTTCAGGAAGGTCTCACAAAAGCCCTGAGCAGCACCACCGGCAGCAGCAGCAGCAATCCGATCTTCATTGGCATCGCCATTACAGATGCTGATGTTACAGCCTATTTGAACTCCGTCACATCTAGTTTGAAAACAGTGTTATTCTGGGATAGCGCGGAGGATTTGAATCGCAGCAGTAGGGTTGATGGTTTTGCACCGGCGACGGCTAGTCCGCTGGCGCAGCTGCTTGCACAGAGGGTTGGGTTTAGTGGAGAAGCCAGGGCAGCCAGGGTTCTGAAGACCATTGACAGCCTCTGGGGCAGACACACATCAGGTATGAGTAAAATTGGATTCTTGCTTGGCCTGATGAGGCTCCTTGCACTCGTACGTCATCAACAGTTGATGTCAGCTAATATTGCATCCTGTCTTGCTTGGAACTCTTGATATGCACTGTTTGCGTGGAAACTTGGCTGGCATATATTTGAATTTAGCATTTAGTAGTGACTTGAGGGCAGCTGAATGGCTTTTGAAACCCAATGACAGCCTCTGGGGCAGACACACATCAGGTATGAGTTATGTCTGGTTGTTGGTTGGCCTGATGTTTCACTGCTATCTGAATTGTATGCGGATGGCCCGCTATTCATGGCTGGTGTTGTTGAGCAATCATGTAACTCCGTCCCCTCGGTTGCCAACACCACCAAGGGGACTGATCTCAAGTTTCTGTATTGCATGACCAGAACTGTGCCTGGCTTTTGCATTTGATCTCTCACGTGCAACCGTTGCATTGAATCTCCTATCTGTTGCCCACAGCAGCTGCACTGGCCGGTTGATTTTGTTTCCTTGCTCCTGCTTATCTGATGTTGTTTTAATGCAGATGACGTGCTGTTCATATAGCCGGTGTTATTGAATGAGTTTGTGACCCAGTGCCATCAGTGACTGACGGCACTGGGTCACATACTCATTCAACAACACCGGCTATATGGACAGCACGTCATCTGCATTAAAAAAACATCAGTTGACAACGGTTGTCAACACCACCAAGGGTACAGATCATAAGTCCCTGTATTGCATGATCGATGACTGTAGCCGAATAATTGGCACTACCTTGGCAAAATATATTGTCTGCTGCAGCAAAGAGCTACAATCAACCCCAGCTGTCTGCTGTTGATGCGGTTGTCATGTGCAGATGACCTGCTGTTCATATGGCTGGTGCTGCTGAATGAGTATGTGACTCCAGTCCCCTCAGTCGCCAACACCACCAAGGGAACTGACCTGAAGTCCCTGTACTGCATGATCAAGAACTGTGGTCAGAAGATCATGGACTGTGTTGGCGACACAACATGCAAGAAGGGATTGGACTGTCTGGAGGGCTGCGCTTTCAATGACCAGGTAAACCTGTGGTCTCTCATTGTATACAAGATACAAAGTGTATCTAGATGCACTGTGTTTCTTCAAATTCGGGGTGATAACTCTGGAGTGTTGACTACTTGGTGCTTTAAGGATATGGTTGAATGGCTGCAGTCACACGCTTGGTTGCAATTGTGTACAAATTGCCTGCAGTCACTGACTGCCCGGGTCGGCACGGACTACAATCAGTGTCATAGCACGCAATAACAGGGACTAGACTACTTGGAAGGTAACTTCAATGACATGTTGGTGTGAGCATGCTTTGTCGGTTCATGACTTGGTGCATTAGCTCTCCAACTCTGTCACTTCACCTCTGTTGTTGTCCTTCTTGGGGGTTCATATGGGTGGCAAAAGGTGGCTTTTGCAGGGTTTGGATCAGACCTGTCATTGGAATGCGTGTGGAATGTATTGAACCTCACAAACTGAGAAGGGGTTGCAACAGTCGTCGATGCTAGAGTCAAACAACTCCTGCGTGATGCATCTGTGCAGGTCTGCCAGTACTGGTGCATTGTTAGTCGACCCCCGAATATGAGCAGTTTCCCTTGTGCATCCTCGATTTCAGAACTTCTCAATTCAGGCCTGTGTTGCTCACGTTTATCACTGTTACCTACCGGCCTGATTGCACTGCATTGCAGGTCTGCCAATACCGCTGCATTGTCAGTTATGAAACCCCAAAGTTTGAGCAGTTTGCCCTGTGCATCCTCCAACTGCACAACTGTCGGGGTTTAGATGCTCAAATGCCAATGGTCCCAGACCCCAGCCCAATGACAAGCTGGCGGGGTAAACCCATGACGCACGAAGTTGCAGAGTCATTATTTGTTGGGTGGAAAGATGTGGGCCCGCAGATGCCTGAGGGAGTGGATGCTCTTAAACCCTATAGTTGGTTGGTGGCTGCTGGCAAGAACCCTGCTTATGATTTTTTTCCTTGTCAGGTGCGAACGCAGCCAGGGCTTTGTTGAGGTGGTATCTCAAGATCCTGGCCTGAATATGCCAATACAATGCAGCTGCTGATCAACTTCAAAGCGTGCACGGCAGTTGCAGTGGCCACCGGCAAGCAGTGGACTGGCAGCAAAGACTTGTTTTATGGTCTGGACCTTGATAGGCCACTCAAGGTTTTGTCAATGCATGTCCGGCAACTGCTTTTCAATAATGTTTGTTGGGAGGGCTTGCCTGGGGTGCTGGCAAGGGCTGCGGGCTGCGCGAGCTTGTCACTGAATCATTTGTTCGTTGTTCTGCTGCTTGCTCATGAGAAAGCATCCCATCGCTTGCAGCATCAAGTTCACTCGGTCATCAACGTCAGGACTCTGTCAGCAAACTGACCCCTGTTGATGCTGCTGCGATGTTCATATGTCATGCAGCATCAGTTATATTCCTACGGCAAAGGCAAGGGCCAAATGTGGTATGAGCCCGTCTTCAAAGCCATCACGCTCGACGGCCACGAGGTCTGGCGCCGTCGACGTTACCGCGTACGTCGCGGCACGACTCCCGGAACATTCTACTACAGCGTGCTCGACAACGGCGTAACATCAAACGAGTACTGGCGAATCATAGACTGTGCAGAAGATTTGACTTACTGTCTGTTTTATTACTCTGGGGCAGCTGCTACTGCAGGGCTGTCGTACAGTGGTGCAGTCTTGGGTTCGGTAGATGGTCATTGGCCTGAAGCATACACGAACAGGATTCATGATGCGTTGAGATCAGCTGGAATAGAGCCCTGGGAACTGAGTATGGTCGACAACAGTGAGTGTGTCGGTGCACCATTGTAGAGGTAGCTAGCTACAAGTAGTCACTGTAAAGTCACTTAGAACTTGGGAGGTTCTGCTAGCAACTCTGCAGGGTCAGCTGGCTGTAGCAGGAAGCCGTACAGTAAGCTGAACAGAAAGCTGTAACATGTTACTAGAGCTTAATATCGTATCCAAAGTTTGAATCGCATAGTGGCTCTGGAGCAGGAATAGAAGCATATGTCGGGTGGCGACCCCTTGCATGTAGCATGCAGCAATGTGCTTGGCACAATATGTTGTATGAGCTACACTTTATAGGGGCTCTGGGTCATGGTGCATACGTGCTGGCATGTTGTGTATTACAACTGACGCATGCCGTGGCACATGTTGCATTGGCTCGGTCACTTTTGCATGTTTGTTTCACCTGACATGACAGATAGAGGCACTACACACATGCCTGAATTGGTCTGTGTCTGCAACAGGCTCAGCATAATATTATGAGAGGTCCAGTGTTCAGGGACCTCTGGAAGCAAGAGTAGAATGTCAATGCTTGGAGGATTCAGAGACCTCTAGAAGCAGGAGTAGAATGACACTTGGCGGTCCCTTGCATGTCGCATGCAGCAGTCTGCTTGGCATACTATGTTGCATGAGGTAAACTCCAAATATTTGTTATGCTGGCGACACCACTGGCAGGCAGTACTGATGTGTTCAGGACACTGGCATCACTGAACCTTGGGCTAACAATAACATACTGGCAGTGTGCTCTGCAACTGTTTGTCTTGCAACTGTTATCTACTGTTCGCCACATGTTCAACGCATACAGCTTCTTTTTCTTACCGCCTAAGCAGCCTCAGCTGGGTAATCAGGGCATGGAGGCTCTTTGAACAAGCATGCAGCTTTGCCAGCGCACCTATCTTGTTGCATTGGCTCAGTCCCTTGTAGTACAAGCCAATATCTCGAAATGGCCAGGCTCTGCCTGGGCTCCCGATTGTCTCTAGACTTGGTTCTGGAGAGCATTCCGACAGAGGATCAAGAAAGCTGCATGGGTGTACATGCCGAATCAGCCTGGCAGGCCTCACTTGCATGCCCTTGACACGCTGCTGAACCCGCATGGCACGACTCAACAGCCAGATTTTGTCCAACTCTGTTAAATGATGCTTGGAGAACTGCTTGCACCGTGCAGATTTGCACACCGAATGCAACACTCACGCAGACGTGCTGCACACTACTCTGCTGTATTGCAGAGCATCCATTCTGCAGTAACCTCAATTCATTCCTCAGCATGAAGTGGGTAAATAGTGCGGCTAAGGACTTCTAGCAGACACACCCAAGATGTTGCAGCAATGAGTGATGAAATGCATGAGACTATCCACCCGATGGGTGGGTTGATGGATAGGTACATGACTCGCGGACATGTGAAACCAATGGGTACGTGGCCGCAGACCACTAGGCATGTCCACATGAAGCTGCAAGCACATGCATTGCAGGGTGTGAATATCATCCAGTGCAGCACATTTTAAACCCGAGCAACAACAAGAAAGGGTTCTGTTTAATGTCGGTTGATGCAGGAACACATGCCTGCCTCTGAACAGCAGAGGCAACAAAGCATCAGCGCAACACACCGCAGAACAACCCACCACATCAACAGCAGCGCAAGCCAATCAGCAGCTCTTTGTACACAGAGCCTCCAGTACACCGCACACACCTGTCTATTGAAACTAAGCCACAGCATGTCGTGCATCGGTGGCTTTTCAGTTGTCCACACTAACACCCTTGCAGCCGCCAGCCGGGCTGAATGAGCACATGGGATGACTCGGAGTATTGACTACCGCCAACTGACTTTACTGTTGTAGAGCTGTAGGTTGTTTACTATCCTACAATGATTCCACCCAAAGTATCCCACAACAGTTGTAACTGGTATCCACACATGTAGGGAATGCAGAAACTGACCATACGGTGCAAATAGTGGAATGCAAGGTGTGGGATGGGTGATGACACGCTGCCACAAAACCAAGCCACACAGCAGCAACATACTCAGACCGAAACAAAACACTATTGTACAAGTGGAACGCTTTGCTCCCTGCCAGATTTGGCAACACAACATACGTCACAACGTATGCCAATCTACTGGATGATCCCAACAGGGGTTCCAGACTATCAAGCAGCACCAACACAATTACTCACAGGTCTGCTGAGCTATGCTGAATTGCACTTGGAACATGCCGCACAATGGATATCTCAGCGAACTACAGATACACCATTGGGTACCGAACGATCATTTGACAGTGCACAAACTCTGCTCACTCTCTTGTGCTGCTATTGTGCTGACACAACAATGACATTTGGCATGGTACAGTAATGGGCTTGCTGTAGCAGGGCTGCAGTAGCTTGGAGCCTCTCAAACAGGGTATCTCAAGAACCCATTCAAACCCGAAACCGCTGGACACATAGGCAACACATGGCATAGCAACAATGACACACCACACTCGAGACAACTTTAGCGACATTGACCTTACTGACCGCTGTGGTCACTCGCAACAAACATCCATATTGCAAAACACTGATTACCGGAAACACTGCTTCATGGGAGCAACACTGCAAACATTATCAGCTCCTCTGTGTGACAAACATTAACAATTGTCACCGCATGTAACATAACCTGACACACCTGTAACAAACCTTACGAGATTGCGGCTTTGCATAACTCAACTCAACAGCACAACATACGTGCGCATACCGATTTTCACACTCCACACCCGGCATCAACAAAAAACATCCTCAAACCAAAGGCCATACTGACCAGTCATGATCAAAGCAGGCTCTTAGCACTCCCACAATCAGAGCACGACTCTAGCTCCTTGAACACTATGAGCCTTGCCAACCTGAATTAGGTGACAAGAACCTGAAAGGACCCTCAAGGCCAGCAGAACCCAACAAATCAACTCAGCACTGTCACTGCCTGACAAACACTCTCCTACCCAGATCATAACAGCTATAATAGCACAGGCACTTGGTGGCAATCGCGGCCCCAATTGATGAACTCTTATGTGCAGGACACTTCAGCCCTGCGGAAAGCAATGCTGCTCTCACTCTGTAGCACAGCTAGCATTTGTAGCTGCAATACACTCCGCAAGCAACAGAGCATACCACTTTAGAAGCCTTAGAAACCACCACACAAAGATACGGAGCAGCTGTTGCCCTTCACCAGCACAATAACAAGAGCAGCAGCACCGGTAGCTTCGCCCCTCCAAACACTATGCAGGTATGCATGTGCACATGACATGTGTCCTGATTTAAGCTGCTGCAACAGCTAACACTGGCTCTACCACTGCTTCAGACAGCACCTCCTGCAACACACTGCCCAACCTCTTACGCTCTGATGTCCTAGCCAAACGGGCCACCTCTTTGCCCCCTTTATACACCACATATGTTGGCAACCGCTGAAGGTCCAACTCTGTGGCGAGCTCCGAGTGCTCGGAGCTGGATGTGATGTCCATTACAGCGAATGAGACACCGGATTGGGCGTGTGTGCGGGCTGCTTCGTAAAGGACCCCGTAGGTCTTGATGCAGGGGGGTGCCGCGTGCATGTGGAATGCCACAACTGACACATCCGAGGAAGACCTGCAGACCAGTGACATGAAAATAACACATTAGCGCTAACAAACAACATGGCACACTGAGTGTGCTGAAGAGAACTGCAGGGGACTTGGCCTGCTGTTGACCCAGCTGATTATGTCGGCCACAGTCCTTGGGCCCAGCATATGTTGGGCCCACCATAGAGAGCACATAAGCCTGGGGTGATGACTACTGAATGAGGCATGTCACCCACCAAGCAATGCCAGGTTCATACAGGCACCGTGAATGAATGAACCAACGAATGAATCAACTAATAAATGAATGAAAGAATCAAGTAGCGCTTCCAATAGAGCGCTAGCGTGATTGAGCGAGGGGAATGTGTGTGTTGAAAACCACCCATACGAAGGCATCGTTGAACGAGGCTGCCTCTGTATGTGGTTGCAGCAGCTCACCTGACATTCTCCAGCTCTGTCTTTGTGCTGATTGGCTGCAGCAGGGCGCTGGGGCGGTTGCCTTCAGTGTCAGCATCAGCATAGTACAACAGACCTGCAGCACAAC
Source organism: Coelastrella sp. UTEX B 3026 (assembly GCA_002588565.1). Classification (NCBI taxonomy): domain Eukaryota; kingdom Viridiplantae; phylum Chlorophyta; class Chlorophyceae; order Sphaeropleales; family Scenedesmaceae; genus Coelastrella; species Coelastrella sp. UTEX B 3026. Next base: position 20,767 of record NSMO01000047.1, read on the forward strand.
CACAACAGTAACATGGGTTACCCAGAAAAGACAAAAGACTACCAGACATGATTTGCAAGGACCATCCTGCACCTTGCTCTATGTTTGGCTTCACCCAGTCATCAAAGTAGCTGTGGCGGACATCTTGCATAGCCTGAGCAAAGGTCATTGCAGGCTGCAATTCACATGATGTGTGTTCATGCAACTTTGCAGACAATCCGTTAGCAGCAGAACACCTGGGCGGAACTCCCGGGCAAACAGTCACAAGCACACCTGATCAAACAACACACAGCTAGCACACACCTGATGGCAGCTCTTGCTCAATCTTGGTGCCGCAAACTTCCAGCATCTTCCTACCAGTGCTTGGATCCACCACCAACACGCTGAGACACTCTGACACACCCAACTTCCTGCACAGAGCTTTCGCCCTCGGGCTGTCACTCTGCAGGCTCAGAAACTTCAGTGGAGTGCAGGCCAACCCCTTACTAACGCTGCCACTGACGTACTGCTGTGCCAGATCTACATACCACCTATGCACGGGGCTGTCTAGCCGTGTACTGCTGGCGAGAGCTGCACTGCTGCTCATACTGTTGGAAGGGGCGGTGTTTGATAAGCCGTAGAGGCCGAGTGATGCCAGAGTGTCTAGACCGCCGCCGGATTGCAGGACTGAGCGTGTGAAGGAAGGGTCTAGGGAGCTTGCGCTTGCGGCTAAACCCAACCCTAGGCCCTGGGGGCTGTTGGTAGGTCCAATGTTGATGCCTAAGGAGCTTAGAGTGCTGCTGGGGTTGTAGCTACTGAAGCTGCTGTTGTCGGTGGGGTTTAGGTACGTGTTGAGGGGCGAGGGGACGATGCTGTGGGTTTGGAAGCGGAGCGCGGGGTCTGCTGCAGGGCGCATCTGCAGAGCAGCAGCAAAGGGGCAGCAGCACTCATGGTTGGAGGTTCAAGGGTCAAACTCAATGTCGAACAGATATTACGCTTAGTTTTTGAGGCTATTTATGGCTGTGATGTTGACTGCTCGAGGCATGGGATGGAATGGTGGCGAACATACAAGGAGCACAGCCAGCGGGTGGATTGAGATTAGATGCAGGCAGTTACAGCGTGGACAGCGACATGAAGCTGCTGTATGTATGCTTACCAGCTGGTTCCTGCCACTTTCCACCTTGACCACAACCAGCTGATCATTAGCAGCTGCTGCTGCCAGCTCACGCGCCCAATCGATCTCACACTGAACACTAACCACAGCAGGTGCTGCTGCTGCAGCTGCACTGCTAGACCTCTTGCCCTTCCTGCTGCTGCTGCTGTTGCTGCTCTTGCTTGACAGTTTGCTAGACTTCAGGCTGCTTGAGCTGCTGATACTGAAGCTGTTTGCGCTGCTGCTGGCACCAACAGGCGCTGCCGATGGCGGGGCGACGATCAGGCCGTCCAGGATACTGTCCAAAGCAGCCAGCGAGGGCAGAGGTGGCAGGGTGTTAACCTCGGACGCCCAGTCAGCTGCTGCTGGGATGCTTGAGGTTGCAAACCCATTGGCAGCTGCTGGTGCTGCTGTAGCTACCTCTGCAGTCACTGCTGCCAGTGCTATAACTGGTTCAGATGTAGACCTGCTGGTCCTGCAAGCTTCACCGAGGGAGATGGGAACTGGCAGGACAGCAACCTCGGGTGCAGCTGCTGTTGGTGCTGCTACTGTAGGTGCAGCTGCTGTTGCGGCCTGCTGCTGTGGACCCCAGCCGGGAGGGAGTACGGTGTTGACTGGTGGTAGCTGAATCAAAGTAGTGCCACGAGGGCTGTGAATGAACGAGGTCCGGATGTCTGCAAAGGCGCAAAACGTTGTTGCATACACGGCGGCAGTGAGAGGATGCATGCCATCGGTTCTATGGCGGTAAGGCCGGGCTGCGAGACAGACATGCTGTGGTGCTCACGTCGCACGGTGCGAGGTAGTTGACAAACCTCTCACGTTGAGAGCGTAACGCCGCTGTCGTGAAACAAGCAGAACAACAGCAGTAATCTGCATGCAACTTGACATGTGCCAACAAAGTTTGCAGAACACCTCGCCTATATGGACAGCTGGCCTGACACAGTATGTGGACAGCTGACCGTTTGAAGGCGCGACGACAGCCCGCCTCTGGCCACAAAGCTGCCAAGGCTGGTGTGGTGCACACTACGTTTTCTAGAATGCTAGAACAGAAGATATCAAGGCATGATGGTGGACAAAGGCCTTTGTGCCACACACATGCAATGGGTGGTTCGGACATGGCTGGTTTTGAACACTTGTCCACCAGCAAGACAGGCTTGCAACGGCCGCAAACATATGAAAGTCCCACTTATAACTATGCGAGTCGTGAAAGGCCTCTTACCACGCTTCTTGGCGCGACGTTTGATGTGAGAGGTCTTGCTCCGGTGAACGTGCCTTGCTGCAACCACGACAGTGCTTTGCCTTCCAGGAACTTGTCGCTGCGTGCATCTCTGCAGTCTGTAGCCGTCCATGGTGACGAAAAGGCGGAAGATCTCTTGTCAGACAACCCCACTGCAAAGCTCGCACTTCAAGTACCAGAGAGTGACTGTCGTCAACAAGGAACAGCTGCTGTGGCGTTCGGGACTGGCTCGCAGCCCATACATGAAGCTGGTTTGGATGCCTGGCCCCAAGGCCTCGGATATTAGGATGACAATAAGTCCCCTAAACGGCTAACTTTGTCCTCCTGCATGGTATGCCTGAGCAAACCCCTTTAGAAGCTTACCGAGTGGAATGCCAACATGATGGTGCCGAGAGACTGTCGGCGACGGCACCGAAAGGATACGCAGCATAACAGCTTACAACGGTTGGACTCCTGGAAGCAGGCGACTGCTACGGCCTTGCAGAATGCTGGGCATGGCTTAATTAACATGCAAACAGTGCGTTATGACCGGCAGATCCGCGCTTGGCTTCAACCCACACGGCACCACCTTTTACAGCAGCAGCTAGCGAAGCACCCCGCCTCAGTCCCTACACTATTACTTGCAGCCCATGCAAACGCACGGGACGGCGTGTCGCTTCCAAAAAACAAGCAGGACACACTCTCAAGGCCTGAACTTACAGCCAGCAGGTTCTTGCCATGTAGCCAACAAATGCAGCAGACAGCGTAATGCCAATGTGTCCGTGGCAGCCAGCAGAGAAGCGCTTTTGTACGACTTTCATGACCAGCTTATACCGTACCAACAGGTTAGCGCATTGACGTGCGGCGCCTGGTCGTACCTTCAGCAGTAGACAGATTGTGGCATGCCGAACTTGCCAATGCTCCTGGTGAAAGGTGGCAAGGTTGAGAAGTTCTGGCAGTGCCTTGATGATTTGGGTTCTACCACTCAATTTCCAATTCAAACATAGAAGTGGCTGGCCATGACCTAATGTCCATATATGATGCGGTGCAGCAGCATGTCAGGCTTAGCACGCCAGCTCCCTAAGCTATTGCAGCTGCCTGGTGCAGTATAGACAGTGCCGACTGCATCTTCATCCCATTGTAACCTTCTCACACTACCATAATCACACGATACGCAATGCGTTCGACAGGGCTATCGTTCTCGAACATTGATTCTAGCATCGTTCTAATGTTTCAACACTCCCAACAAACGTTATGTATGCGATTCAGGCTTGGTCCTGGCAGAAGCAGCGAGTAGCCGAGCTCTGTTCAGCTGACACCAGCGACAGACGAGATACAGTATTCCTGTTGCAGGTGTGATACAAGGTGTGCTGGCATGACATGGCAGCAAGTGTGGCAGCCCCAGCTAGTCTCATCTGCCGTCTCACTTGCCATAGACAGTAGTGAACAAGGCAGCAGCTGCAACTGCAGCAGTGGCGGCAGCCGCAACAGCAGCAGCAGACCCACAGTATGCTGGTCACCACGCAGGTGCTGCTGGGTGCTGCCTTATCACTACTAATGCGGCAATGTCGTCGAGATGCTGTCACTGGCTTGAGTCAATTGGTCAACTGCTGCGTTGTTCCTATGCTGCAGCACCCCCCAGTGTATACACTAGGTGCTGGCAGCAGTGAAGCTCATGTGAAGTTTGACCTGGACAACCCCCCACATCCATTGTACAGGACTGAGAGGGGCGGGGAAGTAACATACCATGGCCCGGGACAGGTAATGCACACACAGAGAGCGGTGTACAGACCTAGTACCCTCGGCGTTACACTGAGCCCGTGAATAGACTGTGTTGGCCCATGCCGCTATGTGTCTGTATCAAGTGCTGGAGGGTCTCTCTGCCAGAGCAGGTTTGGAGCTGGTTGAATCAGTTCAATGACCTAGATGAAGTGTTTCATCCAGTACGTGTAACGGGCATGTAGTGTGTGTATCACTTGCGTAAGCATTTTATGGTACAGATGCTTGTAACACGGACATGGTGTTGCATCACCACCAGAATATGCGCTATCTTGTAGGATACAGCAGTGTTAACACAAACGATCGTGGTATCAGTCATGTTCAAGCTCCCCGCACAATGTGTACATCATTCCACAACTCCCAAACTGCTGTTGCTGTTGCTGCTGTTGCTGCTGCTGCTGTCCTGCAGTTGGTGATGTACCCCATCTTAGACCTCACTCAACACACCCAAGACCTACACTGGTACCTCCGAGGTTTAGAGGAAGTCATAATCAGGGCTCTAGCAGACACGTCAGGCCTAACAGCTACCAGAATACAGGGTTTAACGGGGGTGTGGGTCGACGGGCATAAGCTCGCTGCTATTGGTGTCAGAGCACGGAAATGGGTGACATATCACGGCTTAGCGTTGAATGTGAGCACTGTATTGGAGCCTTTCAGGTTGATTACTCCTTGTGGAATAGCAGATAGGCCGGTCGGGAGTGTGAAAACTGCTGTAGAGAGGGTTGTACAGCAGCAGTGGTCATTGCAGCAGCAGCAGGATCGGGGAAAGTCTGTAGCATTGAGCCAGGCAATGCATATGGACAGTGATGATGCAAAATTTGTAGCTAGCAGTGATACAGGGTCTACAAAGCACACCAGCAGCAGCAGCAGCAGTACCCTTGCTGACAGTAAGCAGCCACCACAGCAGCAGTCCCAGCAGCAGCAGGACTTGTATTCCGTCAGTCAGGATCCTTTGATTGTTGAGTACAGGTATGCACTGCTAGAAGCTTTAGACGATGTGTTTGGTTTGCAGTTACAAACTGCTAGTGACGATCAAAAGCAGCGGCTACTTAGCAGCAGTCAACAAGCTGTCTTGCATTCGTCCAACAAGGCTAGCGCTAGCTGATCACTGTTAAGAACGTCTCCGAGGTGTAGCTCTCAACTGCTGGCAAGGCTCAGATGCAGCGGCTGTCTAGCAGCAGTAGATAATCTGTTGTTTGGGCTTCCAGCAAGGGCCAGCTGATCAGTAGGGTCCAGCTCTGTCTGTGTTTGGCCATGCGTTGCTGTCCAGTCATGCGTGGTTGCTGTCCAGTCATGCGTGGTTGCTGTCCAGTCATGCGTGGTTGCTGTCCAGTCATGCGTGGTTGCTGTCCAGTCATGCGTGGTTGCTGTCCAGTCATGCGTGGTTGCTGTCCAGTCATGCGTGGTTGCTGTCCAGTCATGCGTGGTTGCTGTCCATTGCATGCACCGGTCATACTGGATGTACTGGTCTTGGTCACTGGCTAGTGGTTACTGGCTAGTGGTTACTGGCTAGTGGTTACTGGCTACTGGTCTTGGTTTACTGGTTACTGCAACATCAAGCATCAACCACAAGTTCGCTTTTGGCAACACTGCATGGGTTACGAAACTTTTCTGGCAATGAAACAGTGCCTGTGGACCTGGCTCTCTAGGGACTCGACAGATCTGCTGAACAAACTCTTGCATGGTGATATCAGGCAGGCCAACTCGGAACATAACAGAAGCTAAAAGTTCGTAAGAATGGAACAAGGGTCATGCGTCGTTGTGTTACTGAGTGACACTGTGACTTGCAGATCTTTTCGTGATCCACATGGGACACCGGTGTACGGTACAGGCCAGCGTGCTTGCACTGGTGTATGGAGCAAACCTACTGAGCCGCATCTTTCTATACGCACACAGATGTAGGTGCTTACGCTTACTGATCGATCCATGGCGCCTCAGTCGCGATGGCTTCGCTTGCAAACAAAACCCCATACCAGCTGTACCTCACATTGTGGGCCTTGCTTGCAGGCCCAGCTGAGCCTTCAGGACTGAATTTCAGATTATAAAAAACGAGGCATGACAGTCCACGACAGGCACACCGGCACTGAATTTACCATTGCATGAAATGGTGATGTTACATTAAGCTTACTCCAGAATGCAGGGAACGGCAAAGCAGCTTTTGCTGCCGCAGCAACCCAACTCCAGAACCTTGTTGCAGTGAAGCACTCTTACCCCAATGAAGTCAAACAGTCCGCACGAGCAGCCGTTGTGACAATCCACTTCAAGATGATGCCTGTTACATCTGACATGCCAGCTGCAGCGACATGTAGAACTTATTCAAGCTACAGTCATTCTCAGACTGACATGCAATTGCAGGAGCCACAAATGTCACCTTACACATGGCAAAGCAACTGTCTGTTTGAGTTCCTACCCTAGCCCTTCCACCGTGGTAGGGCTATTAGGAACTTAAACAGACAGTTGCTTTGCCATGTGTAAGGCCGCATTTGTGGTTGGTAACTCATAAAGCGCTTGTACCATGCACATTTGTCATTCTCCATACTCATGCATCTGACTTTGTGTAACATTCTCAGGTCATAGCTACTCAACCAACACTCAAGACACTACAACTGACAACAAGCAACACTTCAGCTAAGGCTAAAGTGTTCAACACAGACTGGCTGTCCGTGGCCGGCAACACTGCAAACCACCATGACAGATGCACAGCATCAAGTACACATACAAGGCCCGACTGCAGGGCACAAGGAATACAAAGGAATCGCCATCCTCAGCTCAACTGATATGTCATATCCAGCTAAAGGTTAAATTCAGTCGTACCATCAGTCAACCAACTCAACAAGCAACTTAAGAAGAACACAGAGCTTGTGTATGGGCTTCCATTCAACTACAGCCAGTGAGCTGCACCAGCAAGAAATGCAATATCACGACTCACAGGAGTCCCCACAACTGCTGTATATACAAGCAAGAAATTTGTCAACAAAGCAACACGTCATATCTTGAAAAGGTAACAACTATAGCCACAGAATGCAACTTGGATTTAGGGCTACACCCTCAGCCCAGAACAAGAACACATTATTTCGTCAGATCAGTCCAATACGTCAATACTCAAGTCTCAAGTTCATGCCTTACAAAACATCAGAACTCAGTCGTTGGCACTGAGGGTGCTTTCATTCATCTTGTCCAAGGTATAAGAGATCACAAGACAGAGACAGCACACCCCAGAACAGCATCCCATAACAAAGGCCCAGTAACTTGTTGTACACCATTATGGCTGTAACATTAGAAACACTACAACCCAGTTTATTCAGCATCATCTTCGTTTGTCTGCGGTTCATTCTCCTCCTGTGCCAGGGGCTCCAATCCCTCCAAACCATCTGCTGCTGCTGCTGCTGCTGCCTCAGCCGTTGCAACAGCCTCAGGGTAATCTGCCAGAGGGAAGTTTGTGATTGCCCGGGTGCCTCTGTGCTCAATGACGGCTGCGTCATAAGCACGAGCAGCTGCCTCTTCGGAGTCAAAGGTACCCAGATACTGCAACAGCGAGAAAAATAACACAAATAACATGGTTAGCAAACCATTGTGCGGTTGTGTAAACAAACACGTGCATAACTTGGTGCACACAGATTGCTTAGGCAGTACTGCCTCTTAGCCCTCCCTAGAATCGTGCTCTCCTAAGTAATGCCGCATCGCAGGCTGAAGACAAAGCATGAGACCGACTTAGAAGCAGGAGTTGACCAGACTATGCTGTCGCATAACAGACGCTGTCTGCAATGCCAATGTACTAGACCAAAATTGCCTTCTTTTTGGAACCCAGCAAAGACACAATGCCTACCATGTATTTAGCTCCATTGACTCGGCCAATCCTTGCCTCCCACTTTCCCGCCTGATGGTGGCGAGTCACACCACGAAATCTGCTCTCGCCACGAGCAAAGCTTGTGCTGCCGCGACGCAGCTGTTGAACAATATCATCCTTTGGTGTGCTGAATAACACATCAAGCTCATCAGCATAGTCTTCAATGTCATACTGCGGGACATAACACATTTTGTAACATGACTTGTAACGCTGGCTTTGCAATGCACTTTCAGCTGTAAATCATTTGTGGTTCAATATACAGTGCAGCAGCTTATCGACAGCAGTACACAAAGCAGAACTTCTCTGATGTCGGAGCGAAGATCTGCTTGCATATCTATTGCCAAATGCAACATGACCAGGGCCCCATGCAGTGGGCAACGCACAAGCTCTGCAGGGTGTGTTAACTCACGTTTGTCTTTGCTGTCTCTCCCCAGTATGCTAGAGCTGCCTTGTCATAAGCCCGAGCAGCCTCCTCCTCACTCCCATAACCACCAAGATACACCTGAAACACACAACAACAGCACGATCAGCCAATGCTCGACAGCAGTTGTGCATGTTATGCTCAATGACACAATGTCCGACATTGCCAACGCAATTATAAGTGCAAGAGAAGAACTTCAAACACACAACAACAGCACGATCAGCCAATGCTTGAAAGCAGTTGTGCATGTTATGCTCAACGACACAGTACCCAACAGTTGGCAATGCAACTGTAGTAACTTGCAGTTACGTAAGGACAGACCACCATGGAAGGATGCACGTGCACACTTGTCCCACAAGAACGCTCAGGTGGTTGGATACATACATCATGAACACATGTTAGGAAGCAGTGCTCAAGGGGTTAGTTCTAGGGTTCAGGTTTAGGGTTCAGGGCTAAACCCAAAACCTAAACCCTAAACCTCAAACCCTAAACCCTGCATGAGAGAAGCGTACCTGTTTCCCGCGTGTCCTGCCCCCGCTGCCGGCATTCTTCCTGGGAGCGTGAGCATCCCACAAGTGAGCCTCCCACTTGCCGGTCCAGCGATGCCTGACAGCAGCAGCAGCAGCAGCAGCACAAGGGATTCAGCTTTCTGAACCTGTTAGGGATACATACAAACATATGCAATGCAAGCAAACAGTGGCAGTTGCCAACGCAAAATGCAACACCAGCAGACCCTTTACGGTCCATTCTACAGCAGCAGCAGCAGCAGCAGCAGCACTGGCCGCCAATGTCAGGATCTCTTGCATGCCAAATGTACACCAGTAATGCCCACCATCATGACGGGTCTACTTCCTACCTTGTGACGCCCTTGAAGTGGCTGGTGCTTGAGTGACCTACAGCTCCACCCTGGTTCTTGTGACCCCTGGCAGTCTCACCGCTGCCATCGCTGCCAGCAGCAGTCAAGTTGGCAGCACTGCCGGCGTTGGGGGCCGGACGACGCTTTCTCCTCGCTGCAGCACACACACAGAAACATAGTATGGTTAGCACAACAGCGGTCACCAGCAAACAGCTGGTGTATGTGTTTCATGGGCAGTGTGCAATGAAATTGCATTACATGTCATTTCAGACAACTCAAAGCTTCAGATCTCAAACCAAGCTTTGAGCCCTAATGTGGGTTTTATAGTTTTTGAATGCTGGGTGACAAGACCACACACACAACCAGCACACAGACCCAGAACCTGAACTGCAAACCCCAAGCCCCAAGCTTACCACCACTGTCATCACTGCTGTTGCCGGCCTCGTCATTCTCAGCCCTGTAGCTGTCGTCGTCATCGCTGCCGCTGCTGCCCTTCTTACCACGACTGGCAGCAGTGCTGCCCCGGGCACGCTTGGGGGTTTTGGCAGCAGCAGCAGCAGCACCGGTGGAGCGGCCGGAGCCACGGCTTGTGCTGGTGGGTGTGCTGGCCTCGTCAGCATCACCTGTGGGGCAGCAGTTTGAACTTAATTTGAGTTTGAGTTTGATTTTGGATTCTTTTCTGGGGCATAAGGAACTTGGCACGGATGTGAGGTTGGCAAATTGTATGGCAGATTGGTGTTGAGGTAGTATAGATGCTTGGCCATGGTTCACGTTGAGACTGACTCGCAGTGGGCGACACTGATTTTGAATCTCAAATACCAAGACACAGTGACGTACCTGTGTAGCCGCCTGTAGCTGCATATTGTTGCATGTACTGCCTGCTCTTCACAGCAGCAGCCCTGCGCCTTGAACCCTCGCCCTCAGTGTTCACAGCAGCACCGGCGAAACCCTGGCCCCCGAATGCACCATAAGGGTTTGGTGCATGGTACCCAAACCCTGCGCTCTGCCCGATCTGGTGCATTGTAGCAGCCGCCAGCGCTGTGTTAGGTGTTATTTCGGCAACTGAGGGGTTGTTATAGTTGTTATAACCGATAAACCCTGATCCTGAGGGGTTGGGGTACTGCTGTGGGTCGTCCAATGTTGGGCTAGCTGATCTGACTAAACCTGAGTTGTTGGACCACCCAGATGGGACCTTGTTATTGGGTTTCTGCTTGCTGGGCTGCATGTGCTTGCGCGTGGGGGTGCTGGCAGCAGCAGCAGCAGCAGCAACTTGGGGGCTCAACATGCCTGCAGCGCCGTACTGCTGTGGGTGGAACTGTGGTACACCGTACTGCTGCATCATGTACTGCTGCTGCTGCTGCTGCTGCAGAGCACCATTGTACATCTGCTGGGGCCCTGCTGGGGCAGCAGCAGCAGCGGCAGCAGCGGGGGCCAACCCCAACCCTGAACCCTGCTGGGTCTGCATGCCCTGGGTAAAACCGCTCACATCAGGGTGGCCGGTCGGCAGCACGATATTCACGTTGATCTCTCCGGTGAATCCTGCAGGAATGTACTGCTGCAAGGTTGCTGCCACGTCATTCATGCTGTCAACCTCCAACCTGTGAGTGGCACCGACTGCTGCTGGTGCGGCAGCAGCAGCGCCAGCAGCAGCAGCAGCCGTGAAGCTGCCTGGTAAGCTTCCAGATGCCAACAGAGTGATCGGCAGCTCCATATCCCCAGACCAACTGTTACTCAGCCTCATGCTGTTCAAGAACCCGCCAAAGCTGTTTCCCCTGCTTACTGCTGCTGCCCAGGATGGCTGAGCAGCAACGGTGGCAGCAGCTGCTGCCACCTGATTGACCTCCTGCTGCCAGTTGAAGGACGCAGCGAATGCTGCTGCCGCCGCAGCAGCAGACCCTGGGGTTGTTGGACGCACAATAGTACTGGAGGACAATCCTGCAGGACTTGTGTTGGGTGAGGGTCCTGTGGTCTGGCTCCTGGGAGGCTCCATGGCTCTGTGAGGTGCTGCTGCTGCAGGTGCGGTGTTCTTGGGGTCGATCAGTTCGGCCCCGGTGTTTGCGTGGGGGTTTGGCAGTAGGGCGACACCGGATAGGCTACCGAGTGAGCCCATAAGCATTACCATGGCTGAACCTTGGGCCTCAGGGGGAGGCAGGAACAAGTCACCTGGCAGATAGAACAGCAAACACACACATATGAGTTAGACCGACATGCACAAGTCAGTGGCAGGTGTGACAGTAGCTGCATCCAGTGGATGTTGCAGGCCATCTCTGAACTGTAGTGAACTACCCGTGCCATTCACGACTTTAGGAATGAGTGTAAGAACATGGCGAGGCTGTACCTAGACCCAGAGTAAAACAGACCCAATAGAGGATGTACAATAACAGCAGGAGCACGGCAACATCACTCACCAGCCAAGCTTCCAGATGTCAGACCCAATCCCATATCCAATTCGCTGGAGCTCGAGCCACCCTTAGTGTTCAAAGGGGCAATCAGCAGCTGAGTCTCAGCAGCACCAGCGGGGCCCAAGTTGCTCAGGCCGTGTGCCTGGGGCTGCAGGTGAGCCACAGAGGCTTGTTGGAAGGGACTTGAGGCACGGGGTACGACGTAGCTCACGGGCATTGGGGCCATTGTTGTTGTTTGCTGGGTTTCGTGGCCTTGAGAGTGTGCTTTTGGGCTGTTGTCCTTGGGGCTGTGGTCTGCAGGGCGTGAAGGGGGCATAAGGTTAGACGTGAGACGTCGTAAGAGAGGCAATAGCGCGGGAATTAGGCGCGTGAGGCGGTGAAGAAGTGCGCTGGAGAACTATATCATGCAGTAGGCCTTAGACACAAGACAGGCAGTGTTACAGTCAATGCTGCGGCCTGAGGCACCCCCGTGCTCGACTCAGTCGGCTAGGAAGTATTGGTTATTGCAATTCGTGCTTACCCATAAGCTGCTACAAACGCCCGAGCATGGAAAGCAACCACAGTAAAAACGGAAAACTGCTACAGTCCTGCAGGTAAACAAGGAGCGAGTCCTGTGTGAGCGAAGGACGCCGGGGATCTTTGCAAGCACAAAACAAGCAAACTTAATACCCCGCTGCGAAGAAGGGTCCATACATGGCTTCGCGTGCTCACTATTGAAAGAAAAGCTTTTCGCGCTACAGGCGGAGCTAAATTCAAGCACGTCTCACCTTCGGGTTCGTGAGCCTCTAAGTAGGTTTGACACTAATTATAAAAAACGTTTTGAGACAACTAAATGCGCCTCGCAGCTTCCACTATACTATACGAGTGTACTGTCCTACGTGAGTACTGCGTGTCAACTAGAGGCTATCTTAGCGTTCTAACGACATACACTAAGCGTTCTAAAGCTGCTCTTGTTGGCAAGACATAGTGAACACGCTGACCTCGCCCATTGTAACCAGCTAGAAACCAACATGCTACGACACTCTCGTAACAACCCCGCCAGCGCCTCAACAGCCGCAGGCTGCAACTCTGGTACACTATCGCACATTTAAAATGTTTGGAGCGTTTATCTGGCCGATGACGGCGCCAGCTCCTGTGTATTTGCGCAGCAGATCTGCTGGATGTGTGAATGGCCGTGGAGCCCAACTTGCCGGTACAGCCATAGACGTCCACGTTCGCAAGGCCTTGGGTTGGTAATGTGAAGGCTGAGAGTTTTGTCGCTGCCGGGATTGTTGGTTGTGACACCCTTTGCAGGACCTGATGAGCAGAGCACAAGCGTTTGCCTGAATCGTGAATCGCGTGTGATTCGCTATGCAGCCTCAGCTTGTGCTTAGAAATCTGCAGTTAGGAGTTGGTAAACTTCAACTCAACAACTTGTATAACCTTGGCCAGGTTAACTGGTAACACAGTGACACTCAGTGACTGCTGGGTCTTCTAGGGCCCTGACATCTATGGGGGCCGCGCTTGATCTTGACGGGCCAAATCAATGACCGAAAGTCAATAATGACGACATTAAGGTCAACTACAACTTGCAAAGCGCGCTGATCACACGCCGTATTGTGCTTTCCCGGTTTCTGCCAGCTGACACCAACACATTGGCCTATACATCACCTGAGCTGCGCGTTTGCCACTAGCAGTGTTGCAAGTATTCATTACACGTTAGACCCGCCACCCTCCTGTTCCATGCTACGCCCGGTTCCGACAACTCAAGCACACGCCTGGCCAGCAGCTCGTTTCCAGTTGTGTGCGCCGCTGTGGCACGTTTATTACAATCAGAAGCACACTATCACTCATAATACGCGGTGCATGGCTGCATGCACAGACAGGGAGGAGGTTATGAGCGCACAGCAGGAGGAGCATCGAGCCAGCGTCATGCACTTACTCGCTGACGCGCACTGCCACCCACAGCTCGACCCAGCAAATATGCACGAAGTTCTACGTCTGCAGACACGCCACTTAGCTGCCATGAGTGTCTCATACGACGTAGACTGGGACATCATGCTGCAGCTACACAAGTTAGCAGGTAGAACCATCCGCTGGTTCCTTTCTTCAGTCGCCAGCAGCGTCAGCGACACGTAAAGTCCTCGTCCTTCCATTCCATATGTTCGTCTTTCGTTCAACCGCTCTACGAGCTCCTGTTACATAAAAGCATGTCGCAGCACATAGGCAGCAGTACACATGCAGTAGCAGTGCAGACCAATTGTTGCAGTACTGCTATCCCCCTTTCTTGGCACTCGCTGCCACATGTCATCAACCCTAACAAGTCACGCATCCAGCCTATTATTGCCTGTTAGTAACCCACCCTATCATTATGTGATCCCCTGTTTGGATCCCCTGTTTGTCATGCACTGTTTGTAGGGCAAAAGATTATCCCCGGCTTTGGTATTCACCCCTGGTGGTCTCATCTTCATGCATCCAGCCAAGGCAACACTTGGCATCAGTTGTTAGAAGCCCCCACACAAGAGCAGCAGCAGCAAGCCATAGACATACTCAAACAGCATGACCCTGTTACAAACTCGGGCGCTTACGCAACCAACAGACCAGAGAAACCAGAATACGAGTGGTCAGTACGGCACCTTCACCAACAGCAGCAGCAGCAGGGCAATGGATCGCAGGATCAAGCCATAGTCAGCAGCAGCAGCAACAGCAGCAGCAGTAGTAGTAGTCCTGTAGCGTTTACAGGCATACATAGTCAAGCAGAGGCCCAACGGCAGCGGCAGCAGCAGCAGCAAGGGTCCCAGCAGCAGCACCAAGAATCCCAGCAGCAGTCGTATCTAGGCGAAGGGTTGCGGGTGGTACCGCTTCAGGAATGGGAAGGGAGATTGAGGGAGCTGCTGACTCAGATGCCAACAGCATTTGTTGGAGGTAGGGTGCTTGTCAAGATCAATGTTGCTTGTAACATTGATCCCTGAGTTGGGCATAAGAGCACAGTCTGGTTCATGGCTTGCAGCATAACACACTATGTCGCTGCTCAACATGCTGAAGTGCAAGTTACTGTGTGCCTGAAGATACACTCCACCAACAGCAGCAGCAGCTCTGGGTTTTCCATGTGCACCAATCCGCCTGACATCCACAATCAAAGCATGTAAAAAAGCAGCCAGCCTGAGGCTTCAAGGCTTTTTAGTGCTGCTGCCCTGCCGCATTGTTGCTAAATGATCGCTATATAAGGTATCCCTCAGTAGTAGTAGAGCCATACGTCACGAGTGTGCGTAACTCACTGGCAAGTGTTTGCAATTGGAAGACTGTGCTGTGTTGTGCTGTTACCTGCAGTCGTAAGCTCGTGTGCCACACCTTGACTGCTCGTTCCACTGCTGCTACTGGTGTTGTTGTTGATTTTCAGAGATTGGCATCGACCGTTCAGCCGTCATTCCTGGTAGCAAGGCCAGAACATCATTCAAACATCAACTGGAGCTGGTACAGCGGCAGGTGAGACAGGCTGTGTGGCAATCGCCCACCCAGGAATATTGTGCCACACAGCTGTGGCGGTTCAGTGGTTCTGCTGCTGCTGCTGCTGCTACTGCCACCAGGTTGCTACAGCAGCCGAGTTTGGACGGCCTGTCAGCTGCAACTGTGTCAGCGGCTATGGTTACCTATCGGAATATTTCTATGATTCCACAACACTGTTAAGAGCAGCCAGGGAGCTGCCCATCAAGACAGCCGCTGTGACAAGCCACTGAAGCTCTGCTGCTGCTGCTGCTGCTCGTGATTACATCACCCAGGTTGCTATAGCAGCAGAGTTTCAACGGCCGGTCAGCGTCCATTGTGTCAGGGGCTACGGCCACCTGCTAGACTTCTTTACAGCCCTCTCAAAGCATCCAGCCAAGTGTCCACCCAAAGTCATGCTACACAGCTATGGCGGTTCAGTAGAAGAGATTCCTCGGTATTACAAGCTACCAAACATTGGGGATAGATTCTATTATAGCTTCAGTCATGCCATCAATCATCGGACACCTGACAAGTTGAAAGCAAGAATTGCGGCGGTGCCAGACAATAGGCTGCTTATCGAGTCGGATCAGGTCGGTAAGATAAGATCTCTAGTTGTGGTATGTTACAGTGTAACTTGCTTTTGAATATCTTGTGATAGTTTGCGTGAATTGTGTGCTTTGTGGGCAATTATGAAGAGTATGCCTCAGCTTCAATCCTGCTGTCAATCATCAACTCTGAACTCCAGACTTTGGGAAGTTGAAAGCAAGGAATGCCTGTGTTCTGGACACCAACTCTCAATCAACGCCCATCAGGCTGTCACTTCTTGCGTGTCTTGATGGATCTGCTTCCTCTCATGCTTCTTTTGCTCCGTATGTTGCTGTGCATTTCATGATGATCAGTATGCTAGTAATCTGGCAACCTACACATGAGCAGGCCAGCCTGGCCAGCCTGGCCAGCCTGGCAGCTGCCAGATTACTAGTATACTGATTATTATGTAACTAAATAATGTGACTTGGTCAGGTGTTTCACATTGTGTTTGAGCTAGTGGCACATCACCCCTGCTTTCACATATGTAAGAGTGACTGAGCCAATGCAAACTTGTTGTATATTGTGGTGGCCAATGCGATCAGGACCAAGTAAGTTTTCTGGTTGGCAGCTTTGCAGCCATATGGCCATGCATATCACCACATATCACCACATCAAGCTGATGTCGAGCAATTACCAAAGCGCTACCCATGAGGTGTTAAGGAGCATCTTGCATCTGCCCAGCCGCTTTGCACTGGTTGATTGGTGATATGCTGACGTATCCTGCCGCAGGTGACCCCCCTGGTGATTGACAATGGGATGTTACAGATCTGCAAGATTGTGTCAGAAGTGAAAGGGTGGAGCTTGGATGAAACAGCTCAGCGTATGTTGGACAATTTTATACAGTTTTATGCGGGACAGCTGACAGCAATGGAGAAACAGCTGTTGGAGTAATGGTGTGTAAAAGGCATGCCAGTGGCCTCGTTGCGGCAGCTCGGCTGTATAGAACTCACAGTGCACTTCTCACTGCTGTCAGTGAGTGAACTATGCGACTCAGGCTGTTAAGTATGGGGAAAGACTACTACTGGATCACATATCCAGGTCTCGGTTGTCAAAGGCCGCCGGTATCTGCAATTCATATCAAGGGTACCACATCCCATCAGTCATTCGTTGGCTCGCTGTCACAGCAGCACGGTGCCGGCAGGGTCTTTGAATCCACAGAGTAATGGAGCAACTATGTTGGCTTATACCCAGTGTGACGGTGATGCCCTTGTCCGGGCACATGTATAATTGCACCGTCCCAAGGGAGATCCAGTCACGCAACATCTAGCACCAGCAGGTTATACGTCGTCGCTAGTATAGGAGCAGCACGGCTAGCCTGTGAATTCAGCTGCAGGTATATATATGGTATGCGCTGACTGAGCCCAGCTGCACGGGTCCGCGAGTCGCTTAGGGTAATACGTGGCATTTGCATGTTTAGAGCTGCAGCAATGCTGCGAGCCCTGATTCCGACCTGCCTAGCAGCGCCGGAACGCGCCACGGGTTACTCCTTCCGTACGGCACGCGTCATCAGATACATTGAGTAATCCAGCAATACGGGGTGATGCTGTACTTGATTCACGAAGAACTGCATTCACTCCAGGGTAACGGCGACTCACTCCCAGTGCCCGCACGGACTGACGCCGCCCACGTTCGCAAGTTACCCCGCCCGGAGTCACTCAGTCGTTTGCGGTGAAGCGTGGATTTACTCAGGGCTTACGTCTGTAGGGTGTCTTCGTAAGGCCGGTCCTATCGAGCCCATCACGGAACTAGTTACAATAGCCAGCTTGCGCGCTGTACACGGCTGTTGGGGTTCAATATTGGTTCAAGTTGGGTTCGTAGACGCGATACATCCGGCTATGTCTTTGAGAGGCACTGATACCCAAGACTCTTTGGCCAGATTCCTTGCTCCATCTTGTTGACTTAAGCTGGCTGATGGCTGCCACTGCCAGTCACTGTCACTGCCGGATGCTAGCTAGCTAGCTGGAAGAGCCCACAGAGTGTACACATAGCTCTTAGCCGAAAGACTGTACATTAATTCAAGAGGTCACAGGAATTTGCTGCATCATGGCACCTTTGCTGCACAGGTTACAGCATCCAGAGACTGCACCTGCAGGTCATGAGGAAAAACAGCATCTGAAATTCAACTCTTCAGTGCAACTTGCCGTACTGCTAACTCAGCAGCATACAGTGTTTAGGCCCCCAGATGAATCTTGAAGTCTCTGATTTGGCATAAGCAATGCTATCAACTTTATCTGAAGAGCAGCATGTCAGATTGCCATACTGCCAACTCAGCGGCAGTACAGTTCCTAGGCACCCAGATACATCTCAGAGTATGTCATCTGGCATGAGGTACGCTATGAGATACTTCCCAACAACAGTATGTCAATTTGCTTGAGTGAATCACTCGCCGACACTTGCATGACCCAGCAACTTGCATGCAGAATAGAACGCGCCTTTGGGAAATAAGCTCTACAAATACATGGCGCGCTACTATGGCACTTTCTGGTGCCATAGACTAGTGAATCATAGCATGAAGGTCATACCTGTGTTGTGTTGAACCCGTAGTTGCTTATCAGGGCATTTTGTACTAAGCAGAAACCCCTCATAGCTACACCCCAGCATTTGTCAGTGGCATTCTGATGCACACAGCTGTCACCAGCACTGGCTAGGTAATTGTAGCATTGCTTGCATTCTGCAATCAGAGATAAGGAACCAGGTATTTCTTGTATTGACAGGAAATGAGGTTGTTAGAACTACAGGCACAGTTGTCAGCACTTGTCACGTAAAGGAAGTAACCAGGTAGAATCTAACACAAGTAACGTGTGTTACATCTGGTGTTACATGCGTTACATTGCTGCAATAGCATATCTCAACAGCATTTGTGACTTCAACACAAGCAGCCTAGGCTGATAGCAAACATTGCATCATCCACAGCAGCAGCAGCAGCAGCAGCAGCAGCAGAACAAGAATCTTACCTATGATCCCATACTTATCTTCATCGGCAATTCCACTTGAAAACAGCAGGAACCAGAGCGCATACGCCTCCACAGCAACCACTGTGAGGAAACACAGGGAGCCGACAGCCCCCAGGGCCCAGAAGTATCCAACATCACCGGGGTACGGCCACGTGGAGGCATGACACCGGTGACCATGGGACCTGCAACATCATGATTTACTCATTAAAACCCACTTATTGAAACCCAAGACTTTTTGGCTATTGGAATGGTTGAAGGAGTGTGGGCTTTATTAATATCCTGACCTGTCAAGTATAGGGCCCCGGGTGCCGCATAGTAAGCGTGATAGTGTCGGAGTTCAGCCACAACCAATGTGCCTCAGACTTATGATATAGCTGTGGCCAGCTGTTGATGCCAGTGCCACATGTACAAAGACTCTTTACATATCATGTATGTGGTGCGCTCTCTCGCAGCCCTTGCATTTGATACGGTGGCAGATTATAAGCACATGAACACGTGCCCAGCTGGCAAGTTCAGGGTATGTGCCTGCAGGCGCCCAGCAAGCCTCAGATAACACACTTGCATGTCTTACCTCCTGAGTCTGTTGAGGTAGACTGAGAAGAATGACAGACAGAAGTACCAGGCGTACAACTTCCTGAACGTGACGTCATCGAGCCACTCCTTCAAGTCATGAAACCACTGAAAGCAGTGACCGCTGTAATCAGCTGATACAGCTGTCAGATCCTCCTGCAAGAATGGTCAACCAGCAGACGAACTCAGCACCATCCCAAGTTATGAAGAAAGGCTGGCAGATTTGATGACCCATGATAATAACATTGCTGATGTCAGCACCAACGTTTGATATGGTGGCAGCACATCAACATGTGTGTGTTACTCCATTCAGTTGGTTCTTGTGAAGCATATCTGACAGACATGGTATGGTTACATAGTACCATCGAATCCTGTTTACTCACGCTGTCACATTTCTACAGTAGTGCTGCCAGCAGACACCCCAACCCACAACATTATTTGTACTTATCAAGCCTATGCATGGCATACAATACACACCCAATGCACACCTTTGTCCCTCGTCTTTTGCTTGTTCTCCGCAGCGCATTCAAGTCAAAAAATGCCGCCACAGAGTCACCGGCGTCGATCAATTGCTGCCCAGCTGCGTCTTGTTCTGCATCTGAGAGCCGCTTGAATGCTCGTTTGCGTACGTAACTCTGCTTCACGGTGGCTTTCAGCTGAGCCTCTGACACAACATCACACAACGTGATCAGCTCCTACACACAAAGCACGTCACACAGGTTTGCAATCCAAATTTAACAAAAATCAACAATGTTCAGACCCTCGGCCCGCCTCCAACCAATCTGTCGTATGCCTATCAAATGGATGGACGAGTGCAATGTGCATCAACTAGACACGGTTGTTTTGTCAGCACAGAAGGGTCCAACGTTTGTTACGTCACTCTCCCCGAACCAGATAGCAAAACAGACATTGAACCAGACTGCAGTGATTGCAACGAGTTGTCTCAGCACCTACGTCCATTCTAGCACTACTCGAAGGCGCATATGTAAGGTCCGTGGTATTTATCACAGTGTACACAGTTTCATGATGACTCAGGTTGAACCTTCTTTGCATCAGGTCCACTGTAACTGTGGCCTGGCTTTACAGGCTTGCTGCAATCTGCAGCACCACCTACTGACACAATTATGCGGTCAAATCAATTGATAATTCGATTACCTGCGGTCAAATCAAACCAGATAAATTACCTTGGCGCTTTCTGGTGAGTTCTCAATGACCTTATTCAGTGGTACAAGTTGGTCTTCCATGCTGACCATGTTGAGCCAAAACATGAACAGCAGTATGCTCTGCATGAACATGATTGACCACTGGGCAAACACCGCATTGGTTTTGTCTTGACGTGTGATGATGCCCGCGTACATTGCGTGTGCGTTGAGCAGCACGAACGAGATCAAAAAGTAGGAAAAGAACCATAACTGCAGTCAGCAGACAAACGGATGCAACTTGTTAGTTGTAGAGACGATGCAAGCAAAGCAATGGTTTTCTATAAGGTAACCCGGACGCACGTACAGCACATGTGCATGCGAAAGAATGCTGCTGCTGCTGCTGCTGGTGGTGGTGAATACTTCCATTCCCATTGCACCCACATTCGGCATCAGTGATCTGTCATGTCTGGATGCGCTGTGATCAGCACACACACGCGCCATGCAGCAATAATGCTGATTACAAAGTAGGAAAACAACCATGACTGCAAGCAGAAGCAGAGTGCGATGTCTTTTGACGAGCAGGCAGTTGGGTATGTACAGAACATGCAAGCGAGCTGGCTTGGCCAAAGATTGCGTGATGCAGTAAGTACAGTTGCTGCTGTACAGAGGCCTACCTTGTAGAATGGTGTATTCTGCCAATCTACAATGACCTGCAGGCTCATCAATCTGTAGTACATAAAGCGCCTGATCGCAATCTCGTTGTTTGACAGGATTATGAGCAGCAACGTAAACAGGGGGTAGCTGATAAACACTGCCAGCATGATCTTCTGCATGAGCGTGATGCTCTCGCTGACTGAAGTGTTGCTGCTGCCAATGGATGTCCAATAGCGCTCAATCGCATGTTGAGTCATCATGAGAGCAACCATGATTGTGATCATGTACTGGAACACCTGAAGATACACATGAAGTCAAACAACGCAACAAGCACATGTGTGGCTGCAGAGTTGAATGATAGACAGCAACGAACAGCAGGTAGGTATGAAGCTGACTATATGTAACTCTAGCTGGCATATGCTGACGGCTGCTGCTGCGTTCAAGCAGCATGCGTAGATCATTCATTCGTTCATTCACTCATTCACATTGTACCTGCTGTTGTTTGGCAGTGCAAAAAGTACTGCTGCGTACCTTCAGTGCCCCTGACAGCATTGTTGTTAGGTAGGTGTAAAACAGTGGCGGCTGAAACGGCAATGGAGAGAGCTCCTCCTTTGTGTACACTTGCTTATTGTTGTCAAAGCCTTCGGTTGTTGGACCAGTCCGCTTCTTAGACTGCAGTGGGATACAAAGTAAGTTGGCCAGTACATGCACATTGGAGCAAGTCGACCAGTATAAGTAGGCACAAGTTTAAGTAACATACAATGGCATGTGTTGACATTGTAAGTGGGCAATACTCTCCATGGAAGGCGATGTTGTTAGTAGCAGCAGGAAGAGTGCATGCCAGCAAGCACCAACCTGGCCGGTAAGCCGCTTACGACGGGCCTACTGCTACAGTTTGACTGCAGCAACCTGGCTGTTGCTGCGCAGAATATGTGCCCTTGTGCCACTGCTAGCTACAAAGCAGCAGCACATCACAGAACGCAACATCTTACAGACAGTGCAACTGCAACTGCTCGTGTTACTACTACCCCAGGCCTGGGACAGTCCCGCACACATGTGTGTATATGTATATATGTAGATATAGCACTTACTGGGGCTTTGCTCTTGGCTCGAACTTTGATAGCAGTTGGACTCGAAGGACATACGTCCACACTCTTGGGCTGCAACTGCGCAGTAGACCGAGCTGACACAGCAACTTGAGCTGAAGGTGCACTGAACTCCACTTGCTGCTCTGATGGCGGTCGCTCTCGCTCCAGCGTGTTGCCGGTAGTCACGTAGTAATGCGGACCATTCAGGAAGGCTAACACCGAGCCATAGCATGACAGGTTGTCTGCATCACCAACAGCAGTGCCAGAATCCATCATAAGGTGCACTGGCCTGGTTATGCAGCAGCATTACTATTGCTTCGAGGCTACTACAGTGCAGCAGATATGGCCCAGTGTACCTATGCAGCAGCTGCAGACAAGCAAGTTTTGCTGACTGCACGTGTTCAGGGCAGCTGGAACAGCTGTTCCTGCATACTACTGCTGTACCTGCAGGGTCTGCGGCTGTGGTCGCCATGTTCACGGCTTGGACACCTCGCAATCACCAGAATTAGATGTAGGTACCACAATCATGGCACCAGTGGGGAACATCGGAATGCTGCATTGTCCACGGAGCCCAAACAATGCGTTGCATCAGCAATTCTGCCCGTTGCGCATCTCAGGGCTGCGGTTCGGGCAGTCACGTTCGAAAGAGGATATGGGGAGTGGTTCTCAATTTGATTTCATCTGTGCCGCCCCACCAATGCGGCCGTACGCGTCACAGGACGGGTCAAACGCAACAATGGTTCTTGACCTGCTATCCAAGACCTGCAGTAAGAACGGCGCCTGCTGCGTGCCAAAAACCCAACAACTGTTTGAAATTCATGGCAACTTTCAGAGGCTGGCCTGGTATATGCAGGCTGCCAGGGTGTACTGTCGGTTGCCAGGTACCCGCGCCCTGCTGCTCGCAACTTGCGGCACTCGTTCAGGCGTCGGAAACGCTGTCCAACATACGTGACGTTTGTTACATGCTGCCAGGAGTTCGTATAGGTCCTCGTGCCACAGTATATCCCAAGTTCCCAGTGACAGATGTACATGTGCCAGCAAGCTGTTGCACAAATGCATTAACTAGTTAATTGGCTGCCCACAGAGCGCGCCCGGACCCCAAGACTGCCACTGAGATACCGGAAAGGCACGTCTCCAACAGTCACCTATGCCTGGATGGGACCGAATACAGCTGAACAACACAGAGCTGGACACGAAGCCAGTGCCAAAGTTCGGACGCTGTTTACCAGCAGCCTATGACAGTGTTTGCGCTGACTACTGAGCCTGCATGTACATGCAAAAGAGGCTTGCCACACCAACGTCCCGCCTAAATTGATGGATGGGTACTGCCCAATCGTTCAGCTGCCTCCGATGCTGCTGATGCAACCCCTGCGTCCTCTGCATTCAGCCCTACTGACCGCAAAACAGACAGCAGCTGCCCCAGCTCCGCCGAACTGGTTGACAGGCTGGGTTCTGCTGCTAATGCAGTGTTCACCGCTGACAGCAAGTGTTGCTGCAGAGCTGCAGGTGGTGAGCCAGTGCCTTCAAGGTGCAGGCCCTGCAGTGCTGCTGCTATGATGGCTGCACCATCGTTGGATAAGAGCCATCGCGCTGTGTCTGCCGGGAACACAGCAGCCTGCAGTGGAGTAGCCAAGCACCAGCAGCAGGTCAGTACACATGGCAAGTCGCAACCTGCAGCAGCTGAGGCGAACAACGGCAGGCTGGACCAAGCAGTGACGGACCAAGCCTGCTTCCTTGCGGCATAACTCGGATTGTGTAGCGTATGGCCATCTCACAATCAGTCAATCATCTTATAAGAAAAGAAGATGAGGCATGGCCTACTGATTCCAATTGCCTATTTTGTGACAGCTAATACTACTCAGGCACAGCTCCACGGTGTCGCACATCTGTGAGCAATTCAGCTTCATAACTTACCAAGTGCGCTAGGCACTGCGCAGCTGCCACAGCAACTCCTGGGTCCGGATGTGTGCACAAGTCCATGAAGCACATCAGCTGGTTCATGAAGCTCTGCAGCAGCTCCCCACTGCTGGCACCAGCAGCCATGTCAGCTGTGTCACGAGCCATCAAGGCGTCTGCTAGCTGCAGGACGGGCTCCAAGAAAGGCTCTACATTGTTTTGCTGGGCGTACAACAGCACAGCACAAACCTGCAGACGATGCGATTCGTTCGAAGTGAGGGTCCTGGCTTGTGTCACACAGATTGTGGTTCACATATCAAGAAGCTGCATGCATGAGGAGCAGCACAAAAACGCCTCCATCTGCTGTAGACAACTAACAAGCAGCCTGTGGACCTGAGGGCTTGCAGGAAGAACAAGACTTCCACAACTGTGTATGAAACCACCCCAGCCGCAGCCCCCTACCTTATCCGCAGACCCCAGCTGCAGCAGCTGCCTGTGACTCATGCTGCCACTGTACACTAGCTGCTTGCACAGCCGTATGTTATGAACATTGTTGTTTGGATGCTCCAGTGTTAGGAACTCAAAGAAGCTATGGCTCAGCTGCAGTGACTCCACCACTGACACATAGCTGCTGTTGACATCCAGGATACCACCAAGCAGCTGCAGGAACACATCACAGCACAAGCATAGGTGTCAGCTGGTGCTTTGGAGTGAACCACAAACAGGCTTGCAGACTGGGCCAACGAGCAAGCAACACCACTAATCCTGCACTACTTGATCCAGCAGAAAACAGCACCGGCCCTCGGCATCTGGCATACACAGCCACAGGGAGTAGCTTGTCCTGTTACCAGTCAAGCTGTGGGTCAGCACTAGACCAGCAGCTGCTCACCTTCAGCGCATATAATGGCATGGGCTCCTCCTGCTGCAGCAGCACAGGCACCAGCGGCACCACATGCTTCCTCAGCAGCATGTCCAGCGCCTGCGTAACCTCGGCAACCCCAGTACCCACATCCCCAACCTGCCGCGTCTGCTGCTGTGGCTGCACCAGCGCTGCGCTGTACATGTCGGGGTTGGTGAGGTAGATTGCCAGCACGTCTGACATCATGCGTAGGCAGAAGAACCGGGTATCTGAGTGGCTGCTGCTGTCTGAGATAACCTGGCACAGGGCTGGCATGAGATGCTGCAGGAACGCCCCTGGGAAGAGGGACATGTGCTCAGGTTGCTGCAAGCAAACAAAGCGCAGCAGAGCAGCGTCAGCTACCGCAGTACCCACCCGAAATCTACAGAGGTTCCCATGCGGATTTGCTGGCCACATACAGCACAGGTAGCCTCATATGCAAGCTTGCAAACTGGCGGCAGTTGTATCTCTACAACATGCAGTACTGTATGCCATACATATTATGCCCTGTATAGAGCTCTGTACCCTGTATGGAGCATGTACCCTGTATACCCTGTATGGAGCTCTCAAGCAACATACCACAGCCCTACCTGGCTCAGGGCCTCCAGTACATGCAGTAATGTGCTCCTGAACTCGCTGATAGCTGCCCCGTCGCCCCCAGCACCCTCAGCCGGCAGTGCCAACAAAAACTCGGCCATAGTTTGCACCAGCACACCATCAACCACAGCTGGCCGGAAGAATGGTGATGTTACCAAGTGCAGGACAACCTGTAGCTGACCCAAGACAGCTGTACTGTTGTCATCTAGCTGCTGTTGGTTGCTGCCAAGTGCTGTAAGTTGAGCTGCGATAGAGGCACACACGTCCTGGACAGCTGATGACATCTCCTGACGCATGATAGCTGCAGCGTCCTGCAGCCAAGCCCAACGCAACAATACGCAGGTTATTGTCGGCATTGGGCCAGCCCTGCAACAGCATAGCATGTGCTCAACTGTGCCCTGCCTTCATACTGCTCCGATACCTGCTGGCTTGATGAGAGCTCAAACTTAATTGTTGTTGTTGTCGTTGTTGTCGTTGTTGTTGTTGGTGGTGGTGTGAAGGTTTGCTACCAACTGGAAGCCTGCTACAGCTGATCAGACACACCTGCGTGTACGTGTCTCTATCCCGTGTAAGGCGCTCCATATGCAACACCAGCTTCTGCTGACAACACTCCAGCAGCCAGTGAGGAGACAGCCTGCAACCAGTCACCACACGGCTGGTATCAATAGCATGTTCCGGCGGGTGTGAGGCACCTGATGAGACACCTGCAGAGCTATGGGGTTTGAATACCATGTGACAAGTCGTAGCTGGTGTTGGACAAACACCAGTGCTACTTGGCTCAGGAGCCAACCAACAACAAGCATCTGTGGTTCCTCAACAACACACGCAAATAGCTATAAGGCCAGCACAAACCACAGCTAAGGCCTACCTGCACAACAGTACTATGCATACTATAGCCTTGGCCCTCAGCAAAGGTAGCGAGTGGTCCAGCAAGGCCATCACTGCCGGCAGCGGGGCCTGTGCCTTTGATAGCAGAGCTGTCATCTGCGACCTCAACTCGGGCACTGACAGCGCCTGATTGAGCATGTTGACTGCTGAGATCTGCACCTTGCTGCTGGTATCATTGAGACCTGTACAGCATGAGACAGCATGCGTGCAGACCAGAGGCTCAGAGGCCCTTCACAACACGTATGCCCCACAGGAGGCTGAATCTTGTTCAGCAAGCAAACAGCAGTAGCACTGCCCATGGAACTAGATCCATGAATACTGCTGACTCCAGGAACTGGTTGCCAAAGTCAGACCATGTACGATGTCTCTGTCACCAACTGCAGTACACCAACACAGTAGCACCACACGACACAGCCTCTGACTTACCAGACAGTAGCAAGCCAAAACCGTCTGCTGCGAGGAATGCTGGCAGCATGCTGGGGGTGCTGCGCAGGAGACGGCTGAGAGTTGATGCAGTAGTTGCCTTCACATTCTCTGTCTTGGTGCTGCGGAAGATACCCATGAGGCCAGCCAATGTCTCCTGCAGCAGTAAGGGCAGGACGAGACACACTGCTGGTGCTAATTGCCACGACCAAGCAGTAGCTGCAGCTCAAGGCAGTGCTGCAGCGTGCACATTACGTGTAAGCTCTGGTTTGTTCCTGGCAGCTGCAGCAGGTGTATACCCACATGTCCTGCACCCTGGTCAGCAAGCTTTGTTTGTCTTGCTTCCCATCCCATTCAGTGCTGACACCATTGTGGTGCAACACACGACTGGCCACACAGCTGGCTACAGAAGTCCCTGCGTGCATGTTATTTCCTCGGTTGTACTCACTGGGATAGCAAACTTGCCGGCCCACTCTCCACCTTGGCTGCAGATGTTCTCAATCGTTTTGACAGCATAATGCTGACAGACCTCATCCTCCCCACTCCTCAGAAGGTACACTACTGCTCTGATTGTGTTGGGTGTGATGCCCCATGCTGCGCTGGTGTTTGCTACGCTGGTGTTGCCGCTGTCTTGCTGCTGAGTAGCTATGTAGAACAGCAGCTCACCAAGGGTGGCCATCACCCTGCATTAAGACACAACAGCATGCACCGGAGTTCAGACTATGCGGGGTGGCTGGTACAGCCACCAAACAACAGCAGACAATTGTTGAACTCCCTGCATAAGTATGACGCTGTGCGGCTTTCCAAACTCCAGCTGGCAGAGTGTCTGTAGGAGGCAGGCTAATGCGCCAACAGCCTAGTTGCAGACTATTTGCCGCTGCTTTGGCCTGGCCCGACTTGCTAGCTTCACCCAGATGAGAGCCTGCTGCTGCGGCAGATGTGTGCATGGCATGCTGCAGGAACGAGACAGAAGATCACATCAGCAAGAGAAACTGGACCAAACTAACCAAATTCGCACAACAGACACTGCTAGCAGCACCTACCTGCGCCGCACTCGCTCTTGCTTGTCTTTGAGAGCCTCTGTAAGAATCTCCACCAGCTGCGTGCCTGCCAGCTCATCTGCTATATACGTAGCATGCCTTACCAGCAGTCCCAACACTGATGCAAGCCTAATCCGCAACAGCGGCATCTTCCCATTACGCAACATGCGCACAAACAGCACTGTCAAGCTGCTGTTGATGAGCACGTTGGCTGCTGCAGTGTCCGAGCACAGCGACTCAAAGTAGCTCAGCACATTGACCTTGTCCTTGACAGGTGCTGAGCTGGCAATGGTCCGGTAGATATGCGTTAAGAACGCTTCTAACTCCTGCTGATCGCTGTTCAGCATCTGCTGGAGGTTTAGCGGTTCAAACGGCAGGGTTTTTGGGTCCCACTGCACTTCTGGCAGCCTCTCTATTCGCCGGTTGGCTACTATGGGCTTTACTGCTGAGTCGGATGGATGCCAAATGAGCTGCAGGACTGCTGAGCGGGTGATCTGGTTCCCTTCAAGCGACCTGCCGGCGGCAGCAGCCATCACGGCTGTAGCTGCAGGATAGCCCGGCAGCCCAGCAGCTGCCGCAGCAACAGCTTCTGCTGTTACTGTATCCACGCCAGGCTGTCCATATCCTGCACTAGGCCCATTACTGCTGACACCTATGCCTAACCTGCTCATGGCTGCTGATGCTGCTTCAGAGCTTGCTATCGCTGCATCTGCTGTCATTGCGCCTGCTCCTGCAGCTGGCACTGTCGCCTGCTGACCTACTGCTCTGCTGTTGGTGGGCTCTGGCTGTCCTGCTGGCCGTTGCTGCACTCGGACTGTCTTATCTGCTGCTCCCCTCCCTGATTGGTCTATGAGGTTGCCATCCTCAATAGCAGCTGGCATGTTGCCATCCTCTGAGCCGCCGCCTGCACAGCAAGCATCATCAACGGCAGTGCAGCTGGTACATGCACTGGGCTGCTGGTTGCCGTTCGGCTCCGTGATGCTGCAGCAGCATCAAGACAAACACATGCGAGCAACTCAAGAGATCCAGGCTGGATGCATGACATGAGGCAGTCGTCTGAAAGCCCTACTACCCTTAACACTGCTGCAGAACTGGTTCCTGCAACCTATGAATTGGGCTAGCCAAGAAGATGAAGGGCGGTGACATACCATCCTCCTGTATTTCCTCAAAGTCAAGCTCTGCATCAGCACTGTCAATGGTGATGTCACCACCCTGTGCTGAAGGCTGTGCTGCTGTGTAGTCAGTGACACCATCATCCTTCTCCAAGTTGCTCAAAGCTATGCGCGATAGCCTTGTTACATCAACTGACTCGCGCAGTGAGCGGACAGCCTGGAAAGTAGGCATCAGGCACACCAGTAAGGCTCAAGCCTTAGGGCACAACCAGCAAAGGGTCGATCCACACATACACAACTTGGCAACTTTCACAGACACCGTCTGTAGCACAGCACAAGCAGCTGCAAGCACAACCATCATAAGCAGCTCAGCAACGAGGACGCCACTTCAATGCTTGTGTCATTTGTTGGCCCGAAGACTGACCTGGCTAGGTGGTACAACGCCAGTGGGTGCTAGGTTATGCTGCTTGATGAACTGCTCCAGGGCTGGCTCTGGTGGCAGGTCCAGCAGTGGCAGCTTGTTCTGCCAGAACTGATGCTCAACAAGCTCCTGCATACAGCAGCAAACACGCACATGGGCACCAGACGGACACTCCTTATGTTGCATGTTACTCTTCGCATTGGTCAACAACAAGCTGCGTCCTGCTGCGTTAGGTGATACGGTAAAAAGGCCTATGAGCTCGTCGTTTCTCGACCACAAACCCAAGCAGACAGTCGGTCCTACAACTCACCGGCCACTTGATGCGTGTTGCTGGGTTCTTATCCAAGAGCCTGAACAGCAGATGGCTGAACTCAGGCGATGCACCTGCAATAACCAGCCACATACACAACGTTGGGGACCTGAATGCCACTCTGGCAGACAGCTCCTGCACATAAGAGTAGCCAGCACAGCCAGCTGATCTGTTGCACAGCAACACTTCAGTCAGGCATTATGTGCCATCTGCGCCCGCAGACCTCAGGGTGGAGAGCATCAACTGCACTGTACCAGGTACTGCAACTGCCGTGTTGCAGTGTCAGCACAGCAGGTTCAGTGACTCACCAGATATGGGCGCAGGATCCTTGTTCAAGATGTCATGTGCTAGCTGGTTGAATGACGAGTCCATGAATGGCGGGCGCCCAGTAGCACACTCGTAGAGCACACAGCCTAAGGACCACAGGTCACTGGCAGTGGAGTGTGTGGCGCCCTCAGAGAACAGCTCTGGAGCCATGTAACAGGGAGTGCCACGCTTGGCCTGCGAGACAAGCAAGCATGCCAGGTCATCACAGCGATCCCAACACCATCCTTTGAGCCAAGACTGATAGCTTGTGCACAATGGCTGTACAACAGGGGAGGCCGCTAGCATACAATATGCCGTTGCAGGACACATTGACGCTGCTATATCATGAGACACGCCTGCTGTAGAGGAAAACAACTGCTGCGCTGTACAATATCATGCTGCTTACCGGGGGAAGGTTTGTGACAGGGTTCTTGTTTATGTCTGATAGACGCCTGCTCAGCCCAAAGCCACCCAGCTTTAAGCGCCCGTTTTCATCCAGCAAGATGTTTGATGGCTTGATGTCGCAGTATATGATGCTGTTGGCATGCAGGAACTGCAATGCTATGACCATGTCTCGTGCAAAGTCGTGTATGCTGCTCTCTGGTAAGCGGACGTCTTGCCGTAGCAGTGACATGAGGTCCCCTCCAACACAGTACTCCAGAATAAGCCATAGGTGGTTGGTTGTCTCATACCTGCAGGAACGTGGTTGCATGTATTGAGCAGTTGCGCCTCTACTGCAGGGCACAAGCGTGGGGTGGCTCAGCTCAGCTACTCCTACTTAATCTACTGCTGTTCTGAACCCGCTGCGGGGCAATCGGTGGACATTTTCACGACTGATGCAAGCACAGCGCATCATCGGTATGGAGCAGTCACTATGCTGCTGCACAGAGAGTGACAAAGTGTATCAAGACCAGCAAGAAGCCGGAGGGCTGCTGCTGCCGTCAGTGCTGTCAAGAACCCACTGCTGACTAGAACGTGTTTATCTTCCAGCAAGCCAAGCATACTGCTGAGTAGCCAGCTGCTTTGGTTGTAGGCCAGCTGGGTTGCTAAGATGGTCTTCTACTTGATGACAATGCACTGCTGCGCAAGTGTTATCTGGTGATGGTGCTGCACTCTGTATTTGCTACTGCCGATGCATGCTGCGTACCATGCATAAAACTTCAGGATGTTTCTGTGATCCAGCGCATGCATCGTGCGGACCTGCAGCAGCAGTTGCACAGCATACCATGCTGGGGCCGCATGGATTCAGGTTGTATGCAGGTATACTTCTTGCCGTAAAGCGATCAGGAGTGATCACAGCTGGTTAGGCTTAATTCACACCTCCAACTTCTGCTGATTCTGCAACTGTCAAACATCATGGCCCGCTGCTGCATGTGAGCTTCAGCTGCAAGGCTCCCTCAGCAAACTCACACAGGGTGCGTGTACCATTGCTGCTGTGCAATCCTGGCGTGCCCACCTCTTGCAACACCCTGGCCTTTTGACTCTTGTCAACACTTTTGATGGCATGGTACTGAATGGTCTTTTTCTTTCGCCCTTTGTACACCACTGAGTGCTTGCCCTTGCCAATCTTCTCGTAAATACTGCAGGCGGAGCAGGGTCACATCACTGGAGCTGCGTACTCTGTGCAAGGTCGTACGGAACCAGGTCCTGAAACAGCTACTGTTGGAACCATTGAGTATGGCCTTACTGGTACTGATTCATTGCTTCTAAGCGTTGGCACCAGCTTCCAGACAGTCATCAAGTCCTTGTGGTGCCATTGCACATGCTATGATGATATGGCTAAAGCGTTGGCAGCTTCTGACAGTCGCTGCACTCCCCATCTGAAGTATGTGGTATCATCTAGAAGCCCTCGCCGCGCATCTGCGCCGAGACCATGCAAATACGCCTCTATAAAAGTATACCAGCGAGCAGGGGACAGTCTAAACAGTGCGCGACACCAGAGAGTGTTGCGATAGCAGTCAATCCAGGGGGGGAGTATTGCCGAGCGTACAAAGGACTTGGATGACAGGTATTCGTCAACGGCAGCGTGCACAGAAAAGCTGATTGACACAGCAAAGACTCCAAACAAGACTGTCTGCTTTTGTCCGTTTCTGGAGTGGTGAAGGGCTCCTAGGCACGCTTTCGGCGTACGCGAAGATTGAGAGGTTTGCACGTTGCATGTTGTCACTATGAACGGCCGTTTTTCAGGGACCGGCGTAGTGGGCGCCCTTCGTAAGTGACATTCTGATGACGGCTCAGCACGAACAATCACAGGAGCAGTTTGCCAGAGCAAAAGGGGATCGCCGGTTTCACATGCCGTGTGACACCTCGCGCGGCACGAGGAAGTCCACCTGTCCGTTGTGTTACATTGCATTTGAAGTTGGACCTCCCCCGCTGGCAGATCAAGCTGTATCTTATCACCCGTGGGATGCTAATGCAATATTCATACTTTGGTATGAGCATGAATGCGCAGCCCTGGACTATTGATGGGCCTGGCAATGAAAGCATGTCTGACGGCATCTCCCAGCAGCCTGGACAGCGCTGCTATGTGTTGTATTCGGTACCAGATAAGAAGGTTGATATGTTTGTACGGGTTTCAGCCGGCCTGCCGTTTTAGCTGGTGTCTCAAAGCAGGTGGGGTGAAGCGGCCATGGTGGGTACAGGATTGGGTACAGGATCTCAAAGCAGGTGGGGTACAGCAGCAGCCACCTAAGGCATTGCTACCATATATGATGTGTGGTTATGTACATCCCAACACCACAGTAAATCCCAGCTTACAACAGCAGTGGACAGGGATCGCCACAGCGCAAGCTTCCCGGGCATCTGGCAACCACCGGGCAGCCCGAGCAGTCGCGGCGCAGCAAGAGGCTGCGATGAACGTTACGATACGATCTGCATGCGTGTTTGCCGCACAACACGTATCCTAGACATTGTGAGGCGCGCCCCATGCAACCTTCCGGTTGCCGCAAAGTAACATGAGAAGCACACACACGCATCCCTCTCTCTGTCAGGATGCTGCGGCTTCGCTTTGGCGTCAACATTGGCTTGCATGTCGCTGTTGAATAAGCGCTGCGCCAGATGCTTTCGCAGTCCAAGGATAACTGCATAGAACGCACCTGTCAACTACGACCGGGCCCTATTGGCTGTTTGTCAGCTGAGATCTAGCAATCAAGTCGGCCGCATCAGTCTTCAACGTTTGTCTGCACTGCATCAGCTTAAACTGGCTATGTTGTCTTTCTGACGCGCATACCTCCATTGGTAAGCGTAGAGGCTGCAGAAGCCTCACAATTGTGTTCGATTGCCTAGATCAGCCGGGTAACAGCCTGGCAGAAGCATTCACAACGTTGCGTGCTTGTCAGAATATCAGACTTGATACTCTGGTCTCTCTGCGGCGCAAGCCGCTTGATGCAATTGACCTGCTATTTGTTGCTGCGTGCTATGGCGTTGCGAATCTCATGCACAGCCGATCCTTGCAGTTTGCTTGCATCATTTCCCAGATGGCAGGACAGCAACCGAAACCGTGCGTGCTATCACGTTGCTGTGCACTGAGCTGAACTTCGGCACATCCTGCGCCCAATATATATTCTCTGTGCACTGCAGGCGAGCGTCTTACCGGCATCAGCTAGCTTGTCAGTGCTACCAGGCCCCACAAGGCAGTACTTGCAGCTTGCCCTGGGCTTAAAATACAGCCCCAGGCTTGTTGTCTACGCAAGCCTCTTAACAGCTTGAATTACAATTAGCTCACGCCAGCTCGCGTGTCCAGCAACCGGGCTCATGTAGTTAGCAGCGTTCAATTAGCAACGTTTATCGGTCAGAACTAGTTATAGGTGCTCGCTGGTGTCTCGTCCCAAAGCTTGGCTCATGTCCCCTGTAGCTGAGGGGCTTCTGCAACAACCACAGCAGCACAGAGCGCAGCAGCCACATCAGCAGCAACACAGCAGTCATCTGAGACCTAGCTTGGACTTCACCAGACCTTCAACTGTGGCATCAGGCCCTTACTCTCAGCCCACAGATTCGGCCCTGGTGCCGGCCCTTCCAGGCCGTTGCGTGCAGCAACATGCACCTCAGCATGAGCAACAGCAGCAGCGAGCCCTTCCAGAGCAGCAGTGGCAAACCAGTAGCCACAGCAGTAGGCTGCCCTGCCATGCTGCAGATGGGTGTGCTGCATCACACCACAGCACAGCAGCCAGGGCAGGAAGCATGGGAGTGCCAACACCTCCAGCAGCTGTTGATCTTGCTGGACTGCAAGCAGCAGCATTAGCACGTGATATAGCATCATCAGGGCAGCCAGCGGGCTCTGCAGCAGCAACATGGGATCCAGCAGCAACGCTGACATCCCCCTTTGCGCAACAGCAGCAGGCCGCAGCGGTGCAGGATCAACAGCCACAGCAGCAGCAGCAGCAGCAGCAGCAAACAGATCATCAGCAGCTGATACGTATACAACCTGATCGTCCTGCATCAGCAGCTGGCGTTCTTAGTGCTGTTTGGCAAGAGCAGCAGCAGCAGCAGCAGCAGCAGCAAGTACAGCGTCGGGACTCGCTGCGAGCCCCCAGTCCGTTAGTACAGCGCGCCACATCAGCCGAATTCACCCCCGCTGCAGCACAAGAGCAGTTCCGTTTGATCGATGCACATTTGTCCAAGGTTCAGTTTGAATTGCAACGGACAGCTAGCAGAGCTGCTGATGTGGCAGATCGGTTGGCAGCAGTGCGGCAGCAGCACCAGCAGCAGCAGCAGTGGGGCTGGGTACCGCAGCCGCCGCAGCAACAGCAGTTTGAGGTCCTACTAGGACAGCATGAACTGCTTTGTCAGAGAATGAAGAGCTTGAATCAGTTGAGGATCAAGGCTGAGCAGCAGCGCCAGAGCTTGACGGATCATGTCGTGGCAGCAGCAGCGGTGGCAGCAGCAGCTGCCGGCAGAGGGCATCTGTCACGATCAGCATCTGGCCTTGCAGGTATGTGTCTTCCAGAAGCTTGAAGTCTGTGCTAGACTTTCCAAGGCGTTACTGGCGACTTGCTGTGGCGTTTCAATGACAAACAGAGATGACAAATAGAGTGCTATCGACTGCCAAGTGTACACTATACGATGCCATGATGAATGCTGTTGGGAGTTGATACAGGTTCTGTTTGTTATGGCCTTGCTGCATAGTCTGAAAAGACATGTCTTTGCTGACTGCAGGGGGGGCTATGCACACGATTCAGTCAGCAGGGCAGCTACAGCAGCTGCAGAGGCACAGCAGC
The DNA here is from genome assembly GCA_002588565.1 of Coelastrella sp. UTEX B 3026. Lineage (NCBI taxonomy): Eukaryota > Viridiplantae > Chlorophyta > Chlorophyceae > Sphaeropleales > Scenedesmaceae > Coelastrella > Coelastrella sp. UTEX B 3026. The sequence goes on from NSMO01000047.1 coordinate 55,967, forward strand.
ATCTCGATAGCCGCAACCCCACCACCACACATCGCTGCTGCTGCTGCTGCCGCCACGGCATCTCCACCAGCAGCAGCAGCAGCAGCCATGGCACATGGGGACCCAGTACAACAGCAGTATCAGCGACTGGCCGTGCTGCGTGCTTTGTCAGCGCAGAGAACCACAGACCTGGCAGCTGCAGGCCAGTCTGCTGCTGCTGGAGCAGTGCTTCAACCTCCAGCAGCAGCAGCAGCAGCTGGGGGTGGATCGCCTGTGCCACATCTGCAGCCCAGCCCTCAGGTCGTTCTCAGGCCTCTCAGGACTGCAGCAGGCACAGCCCAGGCTGGAGCTTCTCAGGACTGTCAGCCTGGCCCTCAGGTGCAGCCTGGGACACATCAAGATACTCAGCCTGACTCTCAGGCTTGGCCTGGGGCTGATCAGGCCATATCAGGCCAGCCTGGTACTGCTCAGGAACCACAGCCTGGACAGCAGGCTGGATCAGCTCGGTGTGATCAGGCTCAGGACCCTCAGCCTGGCTGTCAGGCCCAGGCTGGTGATGCTCAGGAGGACCACCAGCCTGGCCAGAAATCTGTACCAGGTCAGCATACAGACATGCATACACCTCTTAGGGTTTGCAAGGCGAGCTCTGAGCTGACATTACAAGCCACATGGCTTGCATCGTATGATGCTTGTTTGCTGTGAGTAGAAACTGCTTCTGGTGCTCTGTTATCCAACAACAATGCCAACAATTAGTTGAATAGCCCCAAGCATATGCTGATCTGCTGCTCGTTACAAACATTGGACGCAGGTACCACAAGCCAAGCAGGAGCCAGGGCAGCAGCAGCACCAGCAGCAGTAGAGATGCATTTCGAACAGCAGTCTAAAGCTGATGCAGCTGCTACTGGCCAAGGCCAGCGCGGTAGTCCAGGTCTGTCGCAGGCACCGGAACAGCAGCAGCAGCAGCAGTTTGGACCTCTTCAGCAGAAGTATCTGCAGGAGCAAGGTACTGCTGTGCCAGCACTTGCAGCAGTAGGACCAGCAGCAGCAACAGCAGCAGCAGGACCTGCAGAACAGTCAGTGCAGCAAGATGCCTCATGGTATGCTGTACAGCAGCAATGCGCAGAAGCAGAATGCAAGCAGGACACAGCAGAGTGGATAGCAAGTGATGCCAGCCAAGCACAGGCAGAGCCACAGGCTGAAAGCCGAGCTGCAGCACAGCAGCAGCAAGCAGCAGGTGACAGGATCGAGGAGGCATCAATGCGGACAGCAGCTAACGACACTGCCACCGCTGCTGCCCAAGACCAGAAGGCGCTAGTGCTGTTAGATCGTCAGCCACCAAGTGCGTTGGATGCACCCACAGCCGCAGACACAGCAGCAGCAGCAGCCATCAGAAGTGTGACCTGTGGCAATGGCGTGATTGATCTCACACAATCTGGCAGTGGTGATGCCCTGCCGATCACCCCTCGGACAGGTACCGCTGCTGCTGCTGCTGCTGTTAGGTACGCAAGTGGAGCTGCTGCTGCTGCCAACCAGGCAGGCAACATCAGGATCAGCAGGCGCAGCAGCAATGGCAATGCAGTGGCAGCAGCAGCAGTAGGGGCCCAGATCAACCCGGATCATGCACTTGCTGCGCAGTCCAATGTTGTGGGCAGCCCGAAGGGCTTCACCAAATGCAGTAGGATGGGCTTGTTAGCAGCAGATGCAGCAGCAGCGAAGTCCATGCTGTCAGAATCTGTGCCTGATCTGAGACCTGGCTCTGCTGCTGCTGCCACTGCTGCCAGCCTGGCACCATCAGCAGCAGCAGGTCTAGCGTCATATGGACTGGGCGACAGCCGTGTACAGCAGCTGGCTGTGTATCAGCAGCAGCAGCAGCATGTTGCGGCCATGGCAGCAGCAGCAGCTACATGTCAGCTGGATGGTGCTGCTCTGCATAGCCCCAGATCAGGTGCCGCTGCTGCTGCTGCTGCCCTGCTGACCCCCGGCAGGCTGAACCCTGTTGAATCAGGACAGTGGGAGTTTCACAGGCTACCACACCCAGCAGCAGCAGCAGCAGCAGGGTTGCCTGCAGGCAGTCTGAGTGAGCTTGAACTGCAGCAGCAGCAGCAAGTGCGCCAGCAGCAGAAGCTGCAACTGCTGCAGTTGCTGCTGCTACAGCGGCAGCAGCAGCAGGAACGGCAGCAGCAGGAAAGGATACTGCAGCAGCAGGAGCGGCTCTTGCAGCAACAGCAGCAGCTGTATGGGCTTGGCAGCCCCAGGGCACAAGGCTACAATACTCTAGACCCTACAGGCTCTGGCTTAGCCCAAAACTCAGATCTGCAACTTAGCTATGCCCTAAACCCTGCTGGCTTCAACCCTGGGGTCGGAGGCTTAGGGCCAAATTTCAACAACCCAGGCTTGGGTTTTGCAGGGCACCAGTCGGGAGGGGGCTTGGGTTTAGGGCCTGCGGCACTTGAGGGTTTAGGCATGTCGGGGCCAGGGCTAGGGTTTAGCTCGCCCAGCATATCAGGTTTTTGTACTAGCACCCTGGGCCCTGGAGATCTAGACCCTGGGTTGTATAACAGGTGCCTACAGGGTTTAGCAGGACCCAGTGGAAGTAACAACAGATACGATCTTGGGGTTCTAGCATCAAGCCCACGAGGCGGTTTACCTAGATCTTGGAGTCTAGGTGCAAGCGCACAAAACCCTGCTGCTGCTTCTTATCATCATCAACAACAGCAGCAGCAGCAGCAGCAGCGGTTAACCAAGCACCAGCAAGCACAAGCCATGGCTCGCAAGCAGCAGCAGATTGCGGATGAGCTAGCGCAGTTTTTGGATCCAGACAGCAGAGAGCTGCTGCAGCAACAGCACCGGCGTGAACTGCTGACACATTCCCTGCTGCCAGCGGGCCCAGGAGACAGCCCCACTGCTGCTGCCATAGATCGTGCAGAGTCAGCAGAGATCATGGGCAATGCTCTGAGGTTGCTGCGAGTTCCTGCAGACAAGGTTGTCAGGAACCTTGGCGCCAAAAGCAGCGGGGCTGTAGCCGATCAGGCGCTTGCAGGAAATGGCCTTGCAGGACCCGATGCAACAACAGCAGCTGCTGCTGCGGGTGTTAGTGGGGTAACCCGGAAGAACAGCGGCATCGGCGCTGCTGTATGCAATATGAAGTCGGTGCCCAATGGAGGAAGAAGGCAGCAGCAGCAGCAAAGCATACGAAGCAAAGCCCAGCAGCAGCAGCAGCAGCTGCGCAGGCAGGCATCACGGCAGCAGTCACAGCCGCCGTCGCTGCTGCTGCAGCAGCAGCAGGGCAGACAGCGAATTTCTCAGGTGGAATCAGGCTGCGGCTTGCCGGACTTCAGCAAAGGAAATGCGTGTCCAGCTTCACCCCCGATAGCATCAGTGGCAGCAGCAGCAGCAGCAGCAGTGGCAGCAGCAGCAGCAGCAGCAGCTGCAGCAGCAGTCCAAGGTTCAGCACCAGCCACGAGTCAGACATACACATGTGAAGAAGAGCAGCAGGGCTTGAACCCTCCAGGTTTCAGTGATGATGGTTTAGAGCTGATGCCCCTTGATGATCTAAACCCTGGACATCCAGATCATGCTGATCAGTTTGCAACCTTGGACCCTGGATCACAGCAACAGCAGCAGCAGCTGTCAGATCGCTGTTGGTCACCATTGTTGTTCCACACGGGATCGCAACTCAGGCTAGATCAGATTGGATCAGGCAGCAGGCTTGGGTCAGATCTCAGGCTGGGATCACAGATTGGGTTGGATCAGATCGGATCTGGTGCCAGGCTGGGATCAGATCTCAGGCTGGGATCTGACGTCAGGCCCAGTGCAGATCAGGCGCTTGAGGGACACACTGGCCAGACAGGTGGCAAGATATCCCCAGCTGCAGCTGCTGCTGCTGCTGGCAGCAGTCCTGACCAGCGGCAGCAGCAGATGCAGATTTTGGGGGGTGCTGATTCAAGCCATGGGCAAGAAAGTGCTGCTGCTGCTGCTGCCACACGTATGTCGCCGTTTGCGGCTTATGCATCGGAGCCTCTAACTGCTTCACGAGCTGGCTCCTTGGTAACGTCACTGCCAGGTACCAGCATAGACGAGCCACAGCAGCAGCAGCAGCAGCGGCAGGGCTCGGCAAGGCTGCAAGGCACGATGGCAGATCTGCACGTGGAGCAGTCCAAGGCTGGCGCAAGCTTGCAGGGTGATTGGGATCAAATGCAGGACCTGCAAATGCAGCAGCAGCAGCAGTATCACCCCTCGCAGCAGCAGCACCAGCAGCAGCACACAGAGCAGCACCAGCACCATCATTTCCACGTGCATTACCATGGCCAATGTGCTACTGCTGCTGCTGCTGCTGCTGCAACACCTGGCAGCAGTGCCAGTTCACCTCAGCAGCAGCAGCAGAGGATGGTTAACAGCAGTTACACTGCTGCTGCTGCTGCTGTTGCTGCTAGCAGCCGTGCAGTTGCCGGGCAGGTGTCCACAGGGATGGTTGATATGTCTGATCTCATGCCGTCAGCAGCAGCAGCAGCACACCTATCAGCAGCAGCACCTGCTGCCACAGGGGCCAACCTGGGGCTGGCAAACCCGATGGTCTGCAGCTCACCCACCGCTGCTGCTGCTGCTGCCATTGATCACTTGAAAGGCGTGCAGCAGCAGCACAGGTGGCATAACAGAGCTGCACACACAGCGGATGTGGCAGCAGCAGCATCAGGGCGGCAGCCGCTTGTGCGTCAGAGATCAAATGCTTATGCAGTGTCTGGAGATCAGCAGCAGCAGCAGCAGCAGGCAGCGGCAATGCATCCCTCTGATGATGAAGGTCCTGCTGCTGACCAGGTTGCGTTGGCGCCTGACCATATATCTACAGCAGAGCTAGCAAAGCAAATGCACAAAGCATGGTCAACCGAGCCAATCGAGGCAGCAGCAGCAATACTGCCACCAGATCCCATAGCCGAACTGCTGCCACCAGCCCGGCAACCATCGGCAGCAGCAGCGCTGGCAGCAGTAGGGAATGCAAATGGGCCTGATAGTCAGGCTGGATGTGAGCCCAGGCGGGGACCTCGGACAGCCAGGTCAGCGGCTGACATATTTGGCGCCAAGTATTCAAAAGCAAATAATCAGCAGCTCAGGCTAGAGAACAAGGAAAAACTGCAGCAGGAGAAGCAGCAGCAGCAGCAGACTGGGCAACAGCAGCAACCTGCTGCTAAGAAGAGTAAGTCTAGTGGCGGGAAGAGTAAGGGCAAATCCAGAAACAGCAGTAAAGGTGCCCAGCAGCAGCAGCAGCAACTGCAGCAGGGGGTAGATCTTGTGAGGACAGCAGCAGCAGCAACCCCAGCAGCAACCTTGGACACTGTTCCTGCAAGCAATGCAACCTTGAGGCAGCTTCCTGCAAGCAGTGCAACCTTGAACAAGGCAGCTGGCAACCTCCAGGGTGCTGACTCAGCCAGCAACCTTGGTAGTAACCTTTCTGAGTCACCACATGGGGATTACCTAAACCCTAAAGCTTCTGGCTTAGCTGGCAGCAGCACCCAGATCAGACGCAGCAGCAGCGGCGTGAGTGGAGCCTACGTGCATTCTGCAGTCATAGCACAGGCCAAAAGCTCTGATTCACCTCAGTTGCACACTGCTGTTCCCGCCAAAAGTGCTGATGCTACTACTGCTACTGCTGTTGGAAGCCCTAAAACAGTAGCATCCTCGGTGCCCCAGCAGCAGCAGCAGCAGCAGCGATCGCAGAAGAGGCCGCTGGCAAATGGTCCTACTGTCTTAGGGGCCTCACCCCTCAAGATCCGACGCATGAGCTCCCGTGCTGCTGCTGCTGCTAGCGTGGCAGCAGCAGTAGTGGCAGTACAGGCCAGCAGCAGCAGCAGCAGCGACATGGAGGATGAGGATGATACAGACGATGCCCAGCAGCAGCAGCAGCACAACCAGCATCTTGCAAGCCCAAGATCTAGAGCTGAAAGCATACCAGTCGTAGAAGCATTGCATTCACCACCAGCAGCAGCGGCAGCAGCGGGGTCTAGCCCTGCAACCTTGCATTCTGCAAATGCACAACAGAAGCAGCAAGCAGCAGCAATCCTGAAACAAGTGATGCCTGCTGCTGCTGCTGTCCCGCGGGCGACAGCAGCAGCAGCAGCAACTGGCAACCGCTGCGTCATCAGGCTCAAGAAGACCGGCTTTACATCGATCCGACTTGCCAATTGTACAGCAGCTACTGCTGCCACAAGCAAAGCACCTACTGCTGCAACAGCAGTGCAGCCCAAGGAGGCTGGCGGTGCTGCTGCTGCTGGGGAGGATCCTGTGGTGAAGGGTCTGGCAATAGCTTGCGGGCTAGAATCAGGTGAGGATGCATAAGCCCTGGGTAGTGAGCACATGCTGTAGTAGCAGTACATCATAAATGTGTTCATGTGAAGTCGTGTGCTGCTATACAAAACAACTGCATGTGCGGCTGCTGCAATGCGCATTTGTTGTGCGGCTGCTACAATTCACACGAGTTTGAATCAGGTTGGTGCTGTGGTAGCAGTACATCACATTGGTGTCCATCACATTGTGCTGCTATGTATAACAACTGCATGTGGGGCTGCTATAGTTTGCTGCTGTCAGCTGCTGCAACAATGCGCATATGTTTGTGCACACACTCGCCTTGCATGTGATGCGCTGTGCCCTATGGTTGATCTGATGAGTCATCAGTGTCTGATTTTGGTGTTAATTTGTGGGTCTATGTGCTTTGACATCGTGCACATTACTGGGCCAAATCGTTGCGCTGCTGCTGCTGCTGCTGCTGTGCAGAGAGTGACGATGCAGACACTGGTGGCAGCAGCACCAGGCACTCCAGCAGCTCAGTCACTGCTGCCAACGATACCACCGCAGCAACAGCAGCAGCAGCAGTGTTGCAACCAGGCAGCAGCAAGGAATCAACCCCATCAGCAGCACAGCTGCCAGCACAGCAGCAGCAGCAGCAGTGCTGCGGGGTGTGTTTGCCCCATAGAGAGCAAATGCACGTTCTGCAAGTTGCATTTCTGCTTGCTGGTCAACCTGCATTGACTGTAAGACAGCTGGTTGTAGCCTGTAAAGACCTGAAAGACATGCTGGCTAGTGATCAAGCTGCTGCTGCTGCTGCTGGCAGCAGCAGTGATCGCAAGAAGAGAGCAGAGCAAACACCAGCAGTAGCAGCAGCAGGCAGCAGCAAGGAGCTGTTGCAGCGGTTGCTGTCAAGCCTGCCATCCCTTACTGCTGCTGCTGCGCCCAAAGCAGCAGCAGCAGCAGTCAATGCACCTCCTGCTGCTCCAGATCTGCTGGCCTTGCTGGAACCCTTCTGCTGCGGCAATGCACCAGCAGCAGCGGCAGCAGCAGAAGCAGCAGTACTAAGTGCATTGCAGCGAGATCAGCAGCAGCATCGTGCATTGTCCCCCACAGCAGCAGCTGCTGCTGCAGTGGGTAAGATGCTGGATCTCAGCAGCGGCGATCATGATGAATGCACCTGTAGCAAACGTCCAATGTTTGTCAGGCTGCGGGATGGCCTTGTCGTGTCTGCTGCTGCTGGTGCTGCTGCTGCTGGCAGCAGCGACCAGTGGATGCTGGTGCCGCCTATTGGTTTTGAGGGTAAGCACTTGCAACCAATTAGGCAGATGCTCAACATCTTGTCAGCACAAATCTGTGACGATGCCGTAGTACTGATTGAACATTTAAAATAAGTGATGTGAATTGGCAGGCCATTGGTGGTTTTCAACTTTACAGGTCTGCACAGACAGCATAAACCAGTAAGCTCAATGCATTGTACTACTAGTGACTAGAGGATTGATACTGAGACCCACCCTTCTTATGTAATCCTGCCGTGGCTGTAGGCGATCTGCAGCAGTATGTCAGTGACTGTCTGACTGCCTCTACCAGCTACAGATCTCAGCTGGCAGCACGGCAGCAGCGTATGCAGCAGCAGTACAAGCCGGCCCTAGATCTGATCATACCCCAAGGTCCTGACAGTCAGGCTGAAGCAGGGGATGCTTGGAGTCCTGAGGGCCAGGCTGGAGCAGCAGCTATCGGGCCTGATAAGCAGGCTGGCGCTAGACCTAGGCCTGACAGTCAGGCTGTTGCTGCTGCTGCTGCTGCTGCTGGGGTGATCAAACCTGATAAGCAGGCTAGCCCGGGCCCTGAGGCAAGGGGGCGAGCAGCAGCAGCAGCAGCAGCGGCGGCGCCAAGGCCTGCTGCCTTTCAGCTGACAGGTGGCAAGAAGCTTAGAGTCAGGCCGGTGCTGCAGCAACCACCATCAACACCGCAACCTTTCACACCCAGGAGCAATGGTGAACAGCAGCAGCAGCAGCAGGGTCTGGATTGTCTCCTTCCAGCAGCAGCAGCAGCAGCAGGAAAAGGACGGAGCGTATCACCAGCAGTGGGAAAAGGAATGCAGATCCAGATCGGTGACTGTCAAAGGCAGGTAGCGGCAGCTGCTGCGGCTGATGTGAAGCAGTACAAGCGTACCAAGCGCCAAGTTGAATTATCCCTAGTAGACACTACCACACAGCCAGACACAACTCCACCAGCACGTGGATCTGCAGCAGCAGCAGCAGCAGGGGACGTACTACAAAGCCCCTCAAACAAGAAGCAGAAAGGTTCTGTGCCAGCAAAACGCGATCAGCCTAGGCAGGCGCCTGCTGAGGCACCAAGCAGGCCGTCAACCAATGCTGCTGCTGGAGTGCTCGGTGCTGCGTTCCCAGCACACAGTGAGCCTGCTGCTGCTGCTGCTCAGGCAGATTAGCTGAAATTCAGGGCTCTATGGCTCCATAAGGTACATGATAGCACCAAAACTACAGCAATCAACAGCAGCAGCAGCAGCGTTTGTTGGGTGGCAACACAGGAGACCAACAACCACATCCTGTTTTGTGCTGCTGCTGCCGCTGGTGCCAGCGTGTTTGATGCTGGGGACCCAGCAGTACTGCTGCCATATGGACCCGTCAGGTTGAGTGTTAGGCAAACGTAGCTTATAGAGTAGATGCAACACTTGGGGACAGCAGGTGCATGGCAGTGCAGCTGTTAGGGGTCCAGGGGTAGGGGTTATACTACATTGCGTCGAACATGCTGTTGACCAGATCGGTCCCAAACACAAAGCTCAAGAGAGAGAAGAGTCCTGCAGCTGCTGTATCAGCTGATGGAGCGTGTGTAGCTGCAGGACGAGGGCGTGCTAGGCAGACGACTGCTGAGCAGCTCGGTAAACAGGTGCCAATTCGTGCTGCTGCTTTCTGAATGCCGACAGCCTGCAGCAGCAGTGTGATGCATAGCTTGTGTCAGTAACTACGGGGGTGGGGGGGTGCAGCTGTAAGCAGAATTGATGTGGCAGCAGTACATTGGTCCAAAAGGTCAGAAGGGTGGCACACTAGGCAGATACCTGCTGAGCAACCCTAACCAGCAGGTGTCAACCAGTGCTGCTGCTGTTACCCTTGTTTCATGCTGACAGTGCATTGGAACAACGTACTGCATCTATGTTATTTTGCTTGTGAAGGAGGGGTTGAAAGTGTGTGCCTGCCCTGCAACAGATGCTTTGTGCACATCAACAGCCTTGATTTGGTCATGAGGTCAAAACCTGGGGTGGTCCAATGTCTTTCTGCGCATGTTTTCAAGTTTATTTGCCGAAAAGGGGAATCTGTGAGTCTGTAGTATGAAGTATTACAGGGTGGGATATTGGTAGTTAGTTCAAGCTGCTTTGTACTGCCTGGATGCCCTGTGTCCCCTGGCTGTGGTGCAGTATCTAGTTAGTCGGATACGTGTGTAGCCAGGTTTATGCTGGCTGAACTGAAGTGGGTGAATCATGGAAGATCTGGATTACATTATTCATGATGTTTATATGCTGTGCATATGCTAAATAGTATGTGGTATCGATGCAGTATTGTTGAAGATATGTGGCATTGCATGGAAACTGCATTACTATTAGTAACAGGCACATCACCAGGCTGCATGTAACAGCCTGCTTGTGTGCTGTTTTGCGTTGTGTGTGTGTGTGGTGGGGGGGGTGCGGGGGCAGTGTCAGTATGACTGTCTGAACCTTGTGTGTGCATGAGGCCGCAATGCTGCCTTGCAAGATAAATTTTCCGTAAATGGTGTGTGAATAATGCATATGTAGGCATCATCGCGTTTGTGTAATGCGCGAGTGGATGTATGCGGCAGTTTGTGCCACAAGTTGTCGGGACAGGTAGCCAAAATGAGAAAAAAGCTCTATGCAGCTCTAGGATCCGCTGTACTCTTGTTGTTAGGCAATTTACCGTTGCTGGTTGCTACTTATGCCTTCATTTGTGATTCCGTTTTGAGAGCAGATGCACAACAGATCATCCAAAGCGGTTGAGTTGTTAGGCAAGTGTTAGCAGCAGCGATGGCCTCATCCCTGAATCTTGGAGCTTTCAGTCTGTTAGCTGTGCGTGTAGCCGATAAGTCAACTACTATTGTAGTCACAGGCGCCAATCAGTACGCATGCTCCAGCCGACAAACAGCTGCTGAAACGGGTGGGGATTTTGAACTATGTAGTAGACAAGTACTGGCCTGAGCTGGCCAGTCCTATCATAACGCACGCTTGATGGGTGGAACACGGATTGTGGTCCCGGACTTGTAGATACTCGCACACTGCGAGTGTCATTCATGCCATGTGTGGCTCTTGTTGTGTTGCACGGGAAGATTCATTTCCAAATGTATGCGCATCTTTGTGGCTCAACTCTGGTTGTGGGCCTATCTCAACTACGGCTGAGTCTAGCTCACTGGTTCACGCGGGGGGTTTCAACTCAGTTGTGACTTGTGATCAGCAGTGGTTGCTGTCTTTTTCATGTTTTGTTTGAGGATGTTGCTGGGTGAAATCACATGTGTGGGAGCATTGTATGACATTGAGCATGTATGTGAGCCTCTCCCGGCCTGCAATAACCAACTGCATGTTCACTTGATGGGTTGTAAGTTGGTCCTGCAGTTGGATGTGTCGTGGGTGCAGATGAGGTCAGCTGTTGCTCAACCCTGTGTTGCTTATTCCCTGTGTTTCTTATTGAAAGGAAGTTGTTGGTCCTGGGCAGAACCCACAGGAGAGTACCATGGATGTTTAAGAACTTACTGCTTGTTCTCCGATTGTTGACGGGGCCAGGCGGGGTACACTGTAGTAGCCAACGCGGTTCTTGTCTGCTTGTTAGCTGCATTCAAACGAGCAATCACCGACCATTAGAAGGTCTGCATGCCAGATTTAGTTGGTGTGATGATTAGCGTCTCCGAGCAGCATTGGTATCCACGGGCCGGAGTGGGTAAACAATACATCTATCGACCCGCTGATTTGAGCAGTCTGTTGCTGCTTTCAAGCTGCTTCTGTTGCAGTATGCATGTGTAGGATGATTCACTTGTTGCTGCTGCAGGCTTCCTGTTGCCAGCATATGATGCAATCTACGAATTATGCATACATATCAGTCATCATGAGCATACCAGCCATGCCATGGGCCATGAGAACAGTGTGCAGTGTCCTGAAATGTTTTGGCCATGCTCCTCTGCGGCCAGTCTCCGGCGCGTCATGGTGTTGTAGTGCGTGAGCAGGGGCATGTAGGCGGGCCAGTTTTAACCTCCACCTTACATATGAAAGTTATTGAGCCATGCAACAAGTTAGATGCGCTGACAAAAGCTGCGGTTTCATGCATGGGGGTCGCCACCCAAAGGAGTCTTGGGCTGCTCATGACAGAGCTCTGTGTTTTAACCTCCACCTTACATATGTATACCTTGCTTAGCCGAGTAGCAGGCCGCTCTGTGTTGTTTTTGTTGCTTGCAGCTCTGCTGTTGAACTATGTGCATCATCTTCTGTAGATAGTATTGCAACAATAGATGCATGTGTCTACTGTTGTGGCTCACATGATGGCCAATCAGTACGCATGCACCGGCTGAAAAAGCAGCTGCTGTAACGGATGGGCACATTGAACTACATAGTACAAGTAGAGGTAAAGTGAAGAAATTTGTCCACTTTATGATAACTCTCATAATTTTGATCACTCAGAGCCTGAGTGCTGAGTCAGCCAATGGCTCAGTACAGCGTTCCAAGGCTGGCGTGTTGGCCCAGCACAACGTCACGAACTTTGTCCACTTGTACCATAACTCATATCAAGACAGCTGGATTGAGGCGGAATTTGTAGTGCCAACTCCGGCAATTGAAGAGGATTTTGCGGTCTGACTGTGAGCATAGCGGCAGCAGCAGTGTCATTTTTGTTTTTTAGCGCTATTCGGCCTGGCATCAGCTGACTTAGAGGCTGAGCCGGAAGGTACGCAAACTTGCCAGTGCTGTGCCAGAGCTTATCACGGCTGTGATCATCCCCTCAATTGTCGAGTTATCAAGTCACCAAGGTTTCAATGTTGCCAAATCACCAAGTTATCGAGTTATCAAGTCATTGAGTTATTTGAGTTTTCGAACGCCCAGCAGACTCACGTAGAAGAGAAATTGTGTTTCTCGCACTACCTGAAGCCTTAGTAATCATCCTGCGTAGTGTGAAGCAAGAAAGACACGCGGGCCGCGGGACGTAGCTGCATCAGCCAACTGAGCCTGCAACAGCTGCGCAGTCGCCAGTTGAGCGTGGTAGCCAGTATCCCTTGTTTATGCAGTCTCGCACGTCAGACTGTGGTGCTTGCAACAAACCTGACTTACAATAGCAGGAGATATCGTCTATGTGGCAGGGAATTGAGTAACCAACCTTTGCCCAGTGCACTGGCCATGGCTGCTTCGCGTAACGGTCAACGGCGACGCCGAGGTCGACCCTTGTTGAGTGCTCGCATGTGAGGAAAGGGATCTAACCTTGCTCGATTTGCAACGCATAAACTGCAAGCACGGGCCCGGAAGTTTGGTAACAACGTTCGGACACATTCGCCGGGGCTGCAATTTCTGGTCGGGCAGTGCATTGCACGTGCTTGATAGCACGTGGTCACCTCCCACACAGAGCGCTAGCGCGCTAACGCGCGTTTGACCGGAGACACACGCGCGCCCTCTTCCGAAGGTCCTATGACCAAGCGTTGCCGCAACGACAGTGCGCATATGTGCTCAAGTCTCTAATTAACAGTAACCAACGTCGCAGATTGATCGGCTCCGCGGCAGGTCACTGGCACCTTCCACTCCGGAGCAAAGACCAAAATAACCTACACCAAAGGAACCAACACCGAAGCTCAGCTATCGGCTATAAATTGGTAGACCCTGTGGGCGCCTGCCAAGCGCCCTCGGCACCACCCGCATACAACACACTGTGACCAGCAGAAATGTCCCAAACCGCTCCCTAACTGCTCCCATGGCTCCCAAAGCTCCCATACGATTCCCATAAGTTTCCCAAAGCTGTTCCCATGGGAAACTTCCCAACAGTTTGGGAAAACTCTGTGACACAACCAGAAACAGCTGTAAATGACACTCAAGAAAGTTACAACTTGAACTGTTCTTGTATACAATTTGTATTCTTGAGCTTTAATTGCCATTCA